>CM042842.1:127857851-128009126 GCA_023653725.1 Bungarus multicinctus | reverse complement strand
CTGTAAATTCCTAATCCTTTCCAAGCCCCCCAAATCCAACTGGAATCTTCGTTATACTTCCTGCTTGCTGGAGTTTGCAAGCGCGACTGAGAACGCTCTCGGTGCGTGCGCAGATCCTCTACCAAGTGGATGCCATGAAGATAACCAATGGCAACGCAGCTCGGACGCGGGCCATTTTCCCCCAAGAAAAGCCTTTCGTATCTTGAAACATATTCGTAGTATAGACGATCTTTTCTTGAAGATGCGTTTCGTACCTGAAACTTAAAAACTTCGGTAAATAGAGCCTCGTAGTATAAGTACCGACTGTCTCAACTTGGTGACTTTTAGACCTGTGGACTTCACCTCCCAGAATTCCTAGCCAGCGTGAACCCGCCACTTGGTTTTAAGTTATACTGTCCCTTCTAAGTGACTACATTAGTTTCTGATCTTCTTCGTTTGGCTTACATGCCGGCACGGTTATTAGGGTTGTGCAACCAAGGTACCTTTTTTCTCACTGCTATAAGTTAATGGTTGCTAACATGAAGTGGACTAAACGGGGACACAACGACCTATAAGACGTAACTCCCTTGTAGTTTAAACACCACCCCCGCTCGTGGTAACCTGTGGTGCATTGTTTCCCAAACCTTTTAATAGCTCAGATGGTAGAGCATATTTTTTTAAAATACAGGTACTCCCCATTTCCACCATTCATTTACGACCATTGGAATTACAAGAAAAAAAGTGTTATTACCATTTTCCTCCCCACTTGCAAACATTCCCATGGGTCAAAATTCAGAGCTTTGACAACTGATGGAATTTATAGCATGTCACTGTACTCAGCTTCACAACACGATCACTTTCCCCCAGCCAGCTCGTTTCAACAAGCATAATTCATTTAATGATCCCCAGCAGGCAACTGCAATTATTTGCTTAATAAGTCTAGCAAATAATCATAAAATGGCAAAACTCCCTCAACACTGCCTCGCTTAGCAACGGAAATTTAAGCTCACTGGTGGTTATTGAGGACTATCTGAAGCAGATTCTGTATCCTGGCAAAGTTGGAAATACCTGGTATGAGCGTCTTTTTCCTCCCCTCTCCATTCCAAAAAAGAGGAGGTTGAACACCAACTTGCATCTTTTTGGAAAAAAAAATTAAGTCATTTGTATAAAGAGAAAACAAGGAACTAAGGAGAAAAAAGGAACAGGAGAAAAAAGGAAAAATAAAAAAATGCTGTCAGGTATAACTACCCTATCACGGAATTACGAAGAAAGAAATGGTGAAAAGTATGCTCAGTGCATTGTTTGGATGAATGAATAATCTAAAAAATTTATTACTTTAATCACTTACCTCGCTCCGTTCCAATCGGGCTTCAGGCCTGGGCATAGTACTGAGACGGCATTGGTCGCGTTGGTCGATGATCTCTGGAGGGCTCGTGACAGTCAGGGTTCTCTCCTCTGTCCTGGTCCTAGAGATCTCGCGGCGGCTTTCGATACGATCGACCATAGTCTCCTATTGCGACGGTTTGGAGGGGTTTGGGAATTGGGGGAGCCGTCCGTCGATGTTCTCCTCCTTCCTCTCCGACCTAAAAAACAAAGACAAACCACAAAAATTGGTGTTGGCGGAGGGGAGAATGTCCACCCTCTACCCCTGGGTTTGTGGGGTGCCTCAGGGGTTTCGGTTCTCCTCCGCCCTCTTTTGTTCAACATCTATATGAAACCGCTGGGGCGAGATCATCCGGGGTCTTGGGTGAAGTGTCATCTCTATGCAGATGACACCAGTTTATACATCTCCACCCCGACCACCCCAACGATGCTGTGGGGGCTATGTCCAGGTGCCTGGAGGCCGTGCGGGATTGGATGGGCGGGAACAGGCTCCGGCTCAACCCATCCAAGACCGAGTGGCTGTGGTTTCCGGCGTCCCGATATAGCCAGTTGACTCCGTCGCTGGCTATTGGGGGGGAAATTTTGCCCCCACAGAGAGGGCTCGCAATCTGGGAGTCCTCCTGGATGTGCGGCTGTCGCTTGAACACCATGTCGCGGCCGTCTCCAGGGGGGCATTTCATCAGATCCGTCGGATCTACCGGTTGCGGCCCTTTCTGGATCGGGACGCCTTGCGCACGGTCACTCAGGCCCTGGTCACCTCTCGCCTGGACTATTGTAATGCCCTCTACATGGGGCTCCCTGCGGGGAGCATCCGGAGACTCCAACTGGTGCAGAATGCGGCCGCGCGGGTGATCATGGGGGCGTCACGTAGCGCCCACGTGACGCCTCTCCTGCGCGAGCTGCATTGGCTGCCAGTGGCTTTCCGGGTTCGCTTTAAGGTTCTGGTTCTGACCTTTAGGGCGATCCATGGCATTGGACCAGGTTACCTACAGGACCGCATCCTACCGGTGATCTCCAGCAGACCAGTGCGAGCACACAGGGAAGGCCTTCTCCGGGTTCCGTCGGCTACCATGTGCCGCCTGGCGGTCCCAAGGGGTAGGGCCTTCTCTGTGGCGGCCCCTGCCCTCTGGAATACTCTGCCACCGGAACTGCGTACCGTCATGGACCTGAGGTCCTTCAGGCGCGCGCTGAAGACCTGGCTTTTCGAGCAGGCCGGCCTGGGCTGAGAGAGGGTTTTAATGTGTCTCCATTAATTTTAATTAGGGGGTTTTAAGGGGGTGGGGTGGGCTTTTTATTCGGCCTAATCTAATTTAATCTTTTTCTTAACTTTTGTATTGTTGGGGTTTTTAGATTGGCTGTACACCGCCCTGAGTCCCTAGGGAGAAGGGCGGTATAAAAGTTAAATAAATAAAATAAATAAATAAATAAATAAAAAAACCCAGATTTGTTAAAATCATTGCTAATGGTAAGGAAAGGATTTTATCTCTCTTTCCAAATCTCTTGAGCTGAATGCCCAAGTCTCCGCTCTTTTATTTATTTAAAGACCCCATTAGAAAAGCAGAAGAACAAAGAACATTGTGGGATCCTAGAAGCCAATTTGTCAGATTCAGAGTCCGCTTGACTTAGTTGATTCTGGGCCAGTGGGTGGGCTTCACCTCCCCTCTCTTTTGATTCCTTTCTTCTTTCTCCTCTTCCTTTCTTCTTTCTTTCCCCCTCACCTTTTTCTTTCTCCTTCTCGTTTCTTCTTTCTCTCCTTTCTCCCAACATTCTCCTTTTTTCTTCTTTCTTTCTCATTTCTGCTTCTTTCTCCTTCTGTCTTTCTTTTCTCCTTTCCCTCCTTTCTCCTCCTCCTTTCTTCTTTCTCTTTCTCCCATCATTCTTTCTCCTTTTTTTCCCATTTCTGCTTCTTTCTCCTTCTGTCTTTTCTCCTTTCCCTTTCTTCTTTCTCCTTTCTCTTTCTCCCACCATTCTCCTTTCTCCTTTTTTGTTCTCATTTTTCTCATTTCTTCTTCTTTCTCCTTCTTTCTTTTCTCCTTTTCCTCCTTTACTTTCTCCTCCTTTCTTCTTTCTCTCCTTTCTCCCACTATTCTCCTTTTTCTCCTTTCTGCTTCTTTCTCCTTCTGTCTTTTTCTCCTTTCCCTTTCTCCTCCTCCTTTCTTCTTTCTCTCCTTTCTCCCACCATTCTCCTTTCTCCTTTTTTTTTCTCATTTTTCTCATTTCTTCTTCTTTCTCTTTCTTTCTTTTCTCCTTTTCCTCCTTTACTTTCTCCTCCTTTCTTCTTTCTCTCCTTTCTCCCACTATTCTCCTTTCTCCTTCTGTCTTTTTCTCCTTCCTTTTCTTCTTTCTCCTCCTCATTTCTTCTTTCTCTCCTTTCTCCTACCATTCTTTCTCCTTTTTTGTTCTCATTTTTCTAATTTCTTCTTCTTCTTCTTCTGTCTTTCTTTTCTCCTTTCCTTCTTTTCTTCTTTCTCCTTCTTCCCTTTTCTTGTCTCCTCCTTTCTTCTCTTTCCCCTCCTCGTTTCTTGTTTCTCCTTCTCCTCCTCCCTTCACTTCCTCCTCCTCCTCCCGCAGCCTCCCACCCAAGTAGCAGAAATGGCTGGGCGGGTTGAAAATGATCGCAAATGCAACCTCGCCATCGGTGCCTTTTCCTCTTTATCCATCTTCGGGCTTAGAGCCGTACATTTACCCTAAGGGGGGAAAAAGTACATAGGTGCAATAACCCAAGAGAGGGAGGGGAGAAAAAAACAACCCAGTGCAGAAATCTGGCAGCAGCCGGCACCAAGCTCAGCTCCCTCCCTTCCTTGCAAAAAAAATAAATAAACTAAATTATCTCTTCCACCGCGCAAGCTGGGTTCTAATCGCCCCGCCCCTCCCTTTCTGAACTCTCCACTCTCCAACTCTCTTCTGCTCTTTCGGCCGCTCTAGCCTCTCCTTTCGGTCGCTCTCGGTGCTCTGGCATGTTCGGCAGCGCTCGTCGGGGGATCCGAGACTGCGGCGGGGCGATCTCTTGCCCTTACCCAGCTGCTCAGGATCGAGAATAGAATAGAATAGAACAAGGAATAGGAATAGAATAGAATAGAGAATAGAATAGAGAACTGGAATAGAATAGAATAAGGAATAGAACAGAGTAGAGACCTGGAGTAGAATCAAATAGAATAGAATATAGAATAGAATAAAACAAGTAATAGGAATGGGAACAGAATAGAATAGAGAACTGGAATAGAATACAATAGAATAGAGAATAGAATAGAGAACTGTAATAGAATAGAATAAGGAATAGAATAGAGTAGAGACCTGGAATAGAATCAAATAGAATAGAATAGAATATAGAATAGAATAGAACAAGTAATAGGAATGGGAACAGAATAGAATAGAGAACTGGAATAGAATAGAATTGGATATAGAATAGAATAGAGAACTGGAATAGAATAGAATTGGATATAGAATAGAATAGAGAACTGGAATAGAATAGAATAAGGAATAGAATAGAGTAGAGACCTGGAATAGAATCAAATAGAATAGAATAGAATATAGAATATAGAATAGAATAGAACAAGTAATAGGAATGGGAACAGAATAGAATAGAGAACTGGAATAGAATAGAATAGAGAATAGAATAGAGAACTGGAATAGAATAGAATAAGGAATAGAATAGAGTAGAGACCTGGAATAGAATCAAATAGAATAGAATAGAATAGAATATAGAATAGAATAGAACAAGTAATAGGAATGGGAACAGAATAGAATAGAGAACTGGAATAGAATACAATAGAATATACGTGGAATAGAATAAGGAATAGAATAAGGAATAGGAATAGCATACATATACAGTTGGAAGGGACCTTGGAGGTCTTCTAGTCCAACCCCCGGCTTAGACAGGAAACCCTGTACCATTTCAGACAAATGCTTGTCCAGCCTCTTTTTAAAATCTTCCAGTGATGGAGCACCCACAACTTCTGGAGGCAATTTATCCCACTGATTCATTGTTCTCACTGTCAGGAAATTTCTCCTTAGCTCTAGGTTGCTTTTCTTTTTTTGATTAGTTTCCATCCGTTGCTTCTTGTCCTGCTCTCAGTTGCTTTGAAGAATAGCTTGACTCCCTCTTCTTTGGGGCAGCCCCTGAGATATTGGAAGGCTGCTCTCCTGTCTCCCCTAGTCCTTCTTTTCATCAAACTAGACATACCCAATTCCAGCAACCATTCTTCATGTTTTAGCCTCCAGTCCCCTAATCCTCTTCGTTGCTCTTCTCTGCACCCTTTCTAGAGTCTCAACATCTTATTTTATATTTTGGCAGCAACCAAAGTGTGGTCTTACAAAGTGTGGCCTTACAAAGTGGTATTAAGACTTCACATGGTCTCGATTCTATCCTTCTGTTCATGCAGCCTAGGACTGTTGGCTTTTTTGGCAGCTACAGCACACGGCTGGCTCAGGTTTAAGTGACTGTGTGCTAGGACTGCAAGATCCCTCTCCCAGTTACTACTATTGAACCAGGTGCCAACATACTGTACCTGTGCATTTGGTTTTTCTCACCTAAACATAGAACCTTACACTTCTGCCGATTGGCTCTATAAAGAAGATTCTTCAATACTGATACCGCTTGCAGAGGGTTAGACTAGATCAGGGGTAGGGAAACTTGGCTCTTTTATCACTGATGGACTTCAACTCCCAGAATTCCTGAGTGAGCCATAAACGTTTCCCCATCCCTGGCCTAGTGGTTTTTCAGTTGTGAGGGAAATCAATTTTTGACTTGAATGGGACTGTTTAATATACAAATGTAGGACATATAAAGAATATTGATCATTCAAGTCAAAAATTAGGACATTTGTATATTGAACAATCCCATTCAAATCAAAAATTGATTTCCCTCACAACTGAAAAACCAGTAGGCCAGGGATGGGGAACTTTTTATAGCTCATTCAGGAATTCTGGGAGTTGAAGTCCATAAGTGATAAAAGAGCCAAGGTTCCCTACCACTGCACTAGATGATCTCTGAAATCAGAAGATACTGTCCAGCTCTGCACAGGTAGTCCTCGACTTATAACAGTTCGGTTAGCGACCGTTCAAAGTTACAACGCCACTGAAGAAAGCAACTTCACCAAACTTGTTAAGCGAATTGCTGCAGTTGTTAAGTGAATCCTGCAGTCATTAAGTGAACCAGCTTCCCCCATTGACTTTGCTCCGCAGAAGCCGGCTGGGAAGGTCGAAAAATGGCAGTCACGTGACCCCAACTTATTGCAACTATTGCAAATATTTGCTGGTAGCCAAGCCCCCACATTTTGATCACATCCCTATGGGAATTCTGTATCGGTTGGAAGTATGAGGACTGGTCATGTGGATTTTTTCACTTTGAATACCCAGTAAATGAAGGGTTAAGTCAAGAATTACCTGTATATATCAGTGGTGGGATTCAAATTCTTTTTTTACTATCGGTTCTGTGGCCGTGGCTTGGTGGGCGTGGCTTGGGCGTGGCTTGGTGGCCATGGCAGGGGAAGCATACTGCAAAATCCCCTTTCCCTCATCCACCCCACTAACCTACTTTCCAGCTCCGTTCTCCTGTGCAGGGCAACCAAAGAAGATCCAGCCAATCAGCTGGGACTTGAGAGGCGGAGAATAGATGGGGGCGGGGCCAGTCAGAGGCGGCATTGACCGGTTCTCCGAACTACTAAAAATTTCCGCTACCATTTCTCCAGAACCAGTCAGAACCAGCTGAATACCACCTCTGGTATATATGTTGTATGTGTATCCTGGGTGACTCTGGGCCAATCCCTCTCTCTCTCAGCCCAAAACACCTCACAGGGTTGTTGCTGGGGTGAAAATAGGAGGAAGAAGGTGTGTGTGTGTTGGATATGTTTGTCGTCCTGAGTTATTTGTAAAAACCATGAAGGTGGGATTAAAGATAAACTCACGTCCACAACGAAACCCCAAATTTCCATTGTTAAGTAAGACATTTGCTCAGTGAGCTTTGTCCCATTTTTACAATCTTTCTTGCCACAGCTGTTAAGTCCATCACTGTGTAGTGGTTCAAGTTAGTAACCCGATTGTTGAAAGGAATCTACCTTCCCCGTTGACTTTGCTTGTCGGAAGGTCACAAAAAAGTGATCGCGTGACCCCGGGACTCTGCAATCGTCATAAATACGAGTCAATGGCCAAGCAACTGAAATTTTGATCACGTGATTATGGGGACTGCTGTAAAGGTTGCAACCGCCGGGGCTGGGGCTGAGGCTATTGCAGAGGCCCTAGCCGGAGTTGGAACTGCCGCTGCGGTTCGAGCGGCTGGAGGACGGCCGCTGTGGCCAGGGCCGGGGCGGCTGGAGGACCATCGTCGCTACCGGAGCCGGGGTTGGAGAACTGTCGCTGCGGTCGGAGCCGGGGTTGGAGGACCGCCGCCGCGGTTGGTACCATGGCTAGAGCCGGGATGGCTGAAGAATTGTCATCGGAGTTGGGGTTGGAGAACTGCCGCCTCGGCTGGAGCCTGGTCTGGAGGACTACCGCCGCGGTTGGGGTCCTTCTTCTCCTTTCCATCCAGTCGGCTGTATTCCGAGTGGTCTCGATCTGGACTCGGGCCCCAGCTGGCTAGTTTTCAGCTTGGTCGGGATCAGTTACAGAAGAGGACTCAGGCCGGGATGCTATCTTATACTAGGAACGATCTTTGGGCCCTGAGATGTGTCCCCCTGTCTCAGAAATGGCCCTCTGCTCTCTCTGAGGCCCATCTCAAGGACGGATCGTGGGATCCGGAGAGATGGTGGGGTTTATTATTTATTTATTTATTAATTAAACTTTTATACCGCTCCCTCTCCCAAAAAGGGACTCGGGGCGGTGTACAGCCTACTAAAAACATACAATAAATATACAATAAATACAATTAAAAATACATTAAACAATTTGGTCCGGCTGTGTCTATCCGAAGGATTCCATTAAAAATTAAAAACCAATAAAACCTCAATTAAAATTGAATTAAAACCAAAACACAGTTACTGGGCCAGGCCAGCCTGTTTAAAAAATAGGGTTTTCACTGCGCGCCGGAAGGTCAGAATATCCGTCATAGCCCGTATCTCCGGGGGGAGATCATTCCATAGGGAGGGAGCTCCCACAGAGAAAGCCCAAACTCTCGGGGCCGTCAGCCGACAACGGCCAGGCGGCGGTACCCCAAGTAGGGCAACCCTGTGGGAGCGTACTGGGCGGCGGGAGGTTGACGATGGCAGCAGGCGGTCCCGTAAGTACCCAGGTCCCGAGCCATGGAGCACTTTAAATACCATCAGTACCACCTTGAATCGAATCCGGTAGGCCACAGGAAGCCAGTGCAGCCTGCGGAGAAGCGGTGTAACGTGGGAGCTCCGAGGGGCACACACAATCACCCGCGCGGCTGCATTCTGGACCAACTGTAACCTCCGGAGACTCTTCAAGGGGAGCCCCATGTAGAGAGCATTGCAATAATCCAGGCGGGAGATAACGAGGGCGGACGTGACTGTGCGAAGTGCGCCCAGATCCAGAAAGGGCCGCAACTGGTGGATCAGACGAATCTGATAAAAAGCCCCCCTGGCGACGGCTGCAATGTGCTCTTCTAAGGACAGCCGTACATCCAGGAGGATGCCCAGATTGCGCACCCTTTCCATGGGGGTCAAAACCTCTCCCCCCACGGCCAGCGAAGGAACCAGCTGGCTGTATCTGGGCGCAGGAAACCACAGCCACTCGGTTTTGGTCGGGTTGAGACGAAGCCTGTTACGACCCATCCAACTCCGCACGGCCTCCAGGCACCGGGACATCACTTTGACGGCTTCGTTGGGGTGCCCCGGGGTGGAGATGTACAGCTGAGTATCATCAGCATACTGATGGAACTCCACCCCGAAGCCACGGATGATCTCGCCCAGCGGCTTCACATAAATGTTGAACAGCAGGGGCGAGAGCACCAACCCCTGAGGCACCCCACACAGTAGGGGCCTCGGGGCCGACCTCTGCCCCCCTGTCAACACGAATTGCGAACGGTCAGAGAGGAAGGAGGTGAACCACCGCAACACGGTGCCCCCCACTCCCAACCCCTCCAACCGCTGCAATAAGATACTGTGGTCGACAGTATCAAAAGCCGCTGAGAGATCTAATAGGACCAGGACAGAGGAACAACCCCTGTCCCGAGCCCTCCAGAGATCATCAACCAACGCGACCAATGCCGTCTCCGTGCTGTACCCGGGCCTGAAACCCGATTGGAGGGGGTCAAGATAACTCGCTTCATCCAGGTACTGCGGGAGCTGACGTGCCACCACACTCTCAACAACCTTCGCGACAAAACGAAGGTTGGAGACAGGACGATAATTAGATAACAATGCTGGGTCCAGGGACGGTTTCTTGAGGAGGGGCCACACCACCGCCTCTTTCAAGGCAGCAGGCAGCAGCCCCTCTCTCAAGGAAGCGTTTATAATGCCCTGGAACCAGCCTCGTGTCACCTCCCGAGTGGCCAAAACCAGCCAGGAGGGACACGGGTCCAACAAACAGGTGGTGGCATTAAGCCCCCCCAGTATCCTGTCAACGTCCTCCAAAGTAACAGGGTCGAACTCAACCCAATTGACCTCACCGATATCCACCCCCACCCCCCCCGCCCGGAGATGCCCAATCGGAGTCCAGTTCGCTCCGGATCTGAGCGATTTTGTCCTGCAGAAACCTAGAAAACTCCTCAGCCCGTCCCTTCGCAACAAAGCGAAGGTTGGAGACAGGACGATAGTTAGATAAAGGCACGACTCGGTCAAGGGCCCCAGCAGCCACCCAGCGTGGGAGGGAGGGGTGTCTTAACAAATTTTTAGCTAGGTTTTTAAAGGGGTTAGGAAAGTCCGGGCGGGAGTTGGGGGACAACTCGCCGGAGGCTGGGACCAGGCCGTGGGTTGGGCGTGGCCGGGAGAGTCAGAATCCGGATAGGATTGTATTGAGGATGGGGGGTGTCACCGGGGAGGGTGGAATTAAATCTATTGATACGGTGAGCGGGAGAGGCAGATTTGGCGGTTATAGGGGGCCATATTCTGTATTGGGAGCACGCCCTCGCTGCTTGTCTGCTGTGGCGCGCTCCGACCCTCTTGTCATCTCCCGTTCCCCAGGGGGTCTGAGCAATCGGGCCCTGGGCCTCCGGCTGATGTTATGTAACGCCAGGTCCGTTGTTAACAAAGCCCCTCTCATTCACGATTTGATTTGTGAGGGGGGTGCGGACCTGGTGGGAGTTACCGAGACCTGGTTGGGCCAGGAGGGGGGAGTCCCTCTGGTGGAGATGTGCCCAGCCGGGTTTCGGGTCTTTCATCGGCCGAGGACCCAGGGGAGGGGAGGGGGGGTTGCGGTGGTTATTAAGGAGGATCTGTGTCTGAGGGAAGCCACTGTGTCTCAGATGACCGGGTGTGAGCTCCTTTTCGTGAAGTTCGGTCCCAAGGTTCAGGTGGGCTTGCTGGTCGCATACCTGGCTCCCTGCTATGCGGCAGCGGCCCTGCTTGAGCTTCTTGAGGTCATAGCTGGCGTGGCGGTTGGGACCCCCAGGCTTATGGTCATGGGGGATTTCAACTTGCCATCTGCCGGCGGTGCCTCGGGGACTGCTCAAGAGTTCATGGCTTCCATGACGGCCATGGGCCTGACCCAGTTAATTCGGGACCCTACTCACGTGGGAGGTCACACCTTGGATCTGGTTTTTGTCTCTGATCAGTGGCAGAGTGATCTGGGTATAGGGGATATAGTTGTGGAACCCCTGTCATGGAGGGATCACTCGCTCCTGAAGCTCGACTTCCGTTCCGCGCCCCCTGACCGCAGGGAGGCGGGACCATTAAAATGGTACTGCCCCAGGCGCCTGATGGACCCTGATAGGTTCCTGACGGAGCTTGGGCCATTTCCCGAAGCTCACACACACGACTCGGTTGAGGGCTTGGTCGCCACCTGGGATAGGGTGGCTGCTGGGACCCTTGACCGAGTCATGCCCTTGCGGCCTCTGACCCGGTGCCGATCCCACGTGGCTCCCTGGTTTTCTGAGGAGCTAAGCGAGATGAAGCGCCGGAAAAGACGCCTAGAGAGCAGTTGGAGGGCTAGCTGCTCTGGGTCTGACCGAACACTATTACGATCTTATATTAAGACGTATTTAGTGGCGATAAGGATGGCGAGGAGATCTTACCTCTCCACCCTTATTGCATCCGCGGAAAACCGCCCAGCTGCCCTGTTTAGGGTGACCCGCTCCCTCCTGGAGGTGGGAGCGTGGGAGGACCCCTTGCAGGGACGGGCTGAGGAGTTTTCTAGGTTTCTGCAGAACAAAATCGCTCAGATCCGGGACGAACTGGACTCCGACTGGGCATCTCTGGGCGGGGGGGCGGGGGTGGATATTGGTGCGGTCAATTGGGTTGAGTTCGATCCTGTTACTATGGAGGACATGGACAGGATACTGGGGGGACTGAATGCCATCACCTGTTTGCTGGACCCGTGCCCCTCCTGGCTGGTCTTGGCCACTCGGGAGGTGACACGAGGCTGGTTCCAGGGTATTATAAATGCTTCCTTGAGAGAGGGGCTGTTACCCGCCGCCTTGAAAGAGGCGGTGGTGCGGCCCCTCCTCAAGAAACCGTCCCTGGACCCAGCATTGTTATCTAACTATCGTCCTGTCTCCAACCTTCGCTTTGTTGCGAAGGTTGTTGAGAGTGTGGTGGCACGTCAGCTCCCACAGTACCTGGATGAAGCGAGTTATCTTGACCCCCTCCAATCGGGCTTCAGGCCCGGGCACAGCACGGAGACGGCGTTGGTCGCCTTGGTGGATGACGTCTGGAGGGCCCGGGACAGGGGTTGTTCCTCTGTCCTGGTCCTGTTAGATCTCTCAGCGGCTTTTGATACTGTCGACCACAGTATCCTATTGCGGCGGTTGGAGGGGTTGGGGGTGGGGGGCACCGTGTTGCGGTGGTTCACCTCCTTCCTCTCCGACCGTTCGCAATTTGTGTTGACGGGGGGGCAGAGATCGGCCCCGAGGCCTCTACTATGTGGGATGCCTCAGGGGTCGGTGCTCTTGCCCCTGCTGTTCAACATTTATGTAAAGCCGCTGGGTGAGGTCATCCGTGGCTTCGGGGTGGAGTTCCATCAGTACGCTGATGATACTCAGCTGTACATCTCCACCCGGGCCACCCCAACGAAGCCGTCAAAGTGATGTCCCGGTGCCTGGAGGCTGTGCGGAACTGGATGGGTCGTAACAGGCTTCGTCTCAATCCGACCAAAACCGAGTGGCTGTGGTTTCCTGTGCCCAGATACAGCCAGCTGGTTCCTTCGCTGGCCGTGGGGGGAGAGGTCTTGACCCCCGTGGAAAGGGCGCGCAACTTGGGTGTCCTCCTGGACGTACGGCTGTCTTTAGAAGAACACATTGCAGCCGTCGTCAGGGGGGCTTTTTATCAGATTCGTCTGATTTACCAGTTGCGGCCCTTTCTGGATCTGGGCGCACTTCACACAGTCACTTCCGCCCTCGTTATCTCCCGCCTGGATTATTGCAATTCTCCCTACATGGGGCTCCCCTTGAAGAGTCTCCGGAGGTTGCAGTTGATCCAGAATGCAGCCGCGCGGGTGATCGTGGGTGCCCCTCAGAGCTCCCACATTACACCGCTTCTCCGCAGGCTGCACTGGCTTCCTGTGGCCTTCCGGATTCGATTCAAGGTGGTACTGGTGGTATTTAAAGTGCTCCATGGCTCGGGACCTGGGTACTTACGGGACCGCCTGCTGCCATCGTCAACCTCCCGCCGCCCAGTACGCTCCCACAGGGTTGCCCTCCTTGGGGTACCGCCGCCCGGCCGCTGTCGGCTGACGGCCCCGAGAGTTCGGGCTTTCTCTGTGGAAGCTCCCTCCCTATGGAATGATCTCCCCCCGGAGATACGAGCTATGACGGATATCCTGACCTTCCGGCGCGCAGTTAAAACCCTACTTTTTAGGCAGGCTGGCCTGGCCGAATAAATGGGTTCTGGTTTTAAACTAGTTGGGTTTTAGTAATTAATTTTTAATTTTTATCTAAGATCCCTGATTTTATATTGTTGTATTTGGTTTTGATGGGACACAGCCGGAACAATCGCGTTTAATATATTTTTAACTGTATTTATAATGTATTTATGTGTTTTTAGTAGGCTGTACACCGCCCCAAGTCCCGTTTTTTGGGAGAGGGAGCGGTATAAAAATATGATAAAATAAATAAATAAATAAATAAACTGTGAAAAACGGTCCTAAGTCCCTTTTTTCAGTGCCATCGTAACTTTGAACGGTCACTAAATGAACTGTTGTAAGTCGAGGAACTACCTGTAATTAAGTGATTCTGGGTGGCGTACAATAAAATGATACAACTTAAAATGGTTGAGTCCATCGTCTCCTTTGGAGGTAGGTAGGGGCAGGGTGATTTTTAATAATGAATCAGAATCAGAATAGAACTGGAAGGGACCCTGGAGGTCTTCTAGTCCAGCCCCCTGCTTAAGCAGGAGACTCTATACTCATGATGGCGAACCTATGGCACGCGGGCCACAGGTGGCCCACAGAGCCATTTATGCCGGCATGCGAGCTGCAGGCCAACTTACCTCACTGTGCATGCGCGTGCCTCACAACTGATTTTCAGTGGGTTTGAGGCCTCTTTGCAGCCTCCCAAAGGCTTGAGGAAGGCTTCTGCAGGCTTCTACAAGCTTTGTAGGCCGAAAAGTAGCCCCGTTTCATCACTTCCTGTTTTTTCGAAAATACCGGAAGTGGAGAAATGGGGCTAGTTTTCGGCCTACAAAGCTTGTAGAAGCCTGCAGAAAAGCCTTCCTTAAGCTTCTGGGAGGCCGAAAAAGGCCTCAAACCGACTGAAAATCAGCTGTAGGCACAGTGCAGGTATGGGGGCAGTGGGGTGTGTGTGTGGCTGGGTGGGTGGGGATGAGTAGCGCATGAGTAGGGGGCATGGGGGGAATGCATTGCCTTCTGGAAGCTGGCACGCGAGCATGAGCATGCAAGAGCACGCACCATTTTTGGCACAGGAGCCCAAAAAGGTTAGCCAACACTGCCCTATACCATTTCCAACAAATGGTTGTCCAATCTCTTCTTAAAAACCTCCAGTGATGGAGCACCCACAACTTCTGGTGGCAAGCTGTTCCACTGGTTGATTGTTCTCACTGTCAGGAAATTTCTCCTTAATTCCAAGTTGCTTCTCTCCTTGATTAGTTTCCATCCCTTGTACCTTCCATTCTCCCTTTGCCAAGGGAAGAATGTTTTGCCAAATCAGAGAGCAAAATCTTTTTTCTCTGCGTCATTTCTTGAAAACACAGCCGGACCAACCAGCTCATGCTTTGCAATGCATGCTGGAGGTTTTGTAAAGACTACTCGGCAGCCATTTTGTGAGTGCATTCGCAATCCCATCTAAAGCAAAACCCCAACCCATTTTTTTTTTCCTTTCCCTGCCACAGGCGTTTAAATCATGAGTGGGAATTAAGATTCCAGTGGTGCCTGAACAGAAAAGAGCAATTAATTTGTCAATTTATCGGCGTCCAAGAAGCATTTGCATTCAGTGTGGGTTTTTCACTTGCAGCGTAATTAGCAAATTAAAACTTAAAGGGCTTTTGGAGAGGGAATCTTAAATTGCTTCTCTTGCTGGTCATCCTTTTTTCTTTAGCTTCTGTTTGAAAAAAATGGGTACCAAATGAAAAAAGAGCTCTTTACCTCTTGAAGCTGTGCACCGGATGGGTGAAAAAATGTAGATTTTAATGCAAGTAAGCATGACTTAAGTCCGTTTCTCTGCTGGGTGATGGTAACGCTATGGAGATATGCCAGAAAAAAAAGTTTGCCAGCTCATATTTTGCAAATATGAATTTCATTCAGGGAAAGCCTTTAAGATGTGCCTTATTTTAGAATGAATATCTGCTTTGGTTCTAGTTTCTTATCCTATACTGTTGTGCTGCTACTTTTTAAGTGAAAAGGTTTTAGACTTAAGTTTATTGATTTTTTTGTTATCAGCTTCAAAGCAATCTGGCAGATTACATGTAAATATTAACAAGAACAATAATAAATCAGTAAACCCAGGCCTGTATTTTACATATAGCAAAACGGTGACAGAACAACCTAGGAAAATAAGAAACTAGGGGAAGAAAAGAACAAAAATGATTTGCTATTATGATTCTTCTCCTGTGGGTCCCCCTTTTTAAAATTATTTCTGGCTTTGGAGCTGTTTCTAGCAATAAATCAATTGTTTTGAAATAATTAGGGGCAAATAGCCCGAGCATGGAATCTAAAATTTGGATTACAGATTTTCTTGTCCTAGGCAATAGTTATGTCCCCAAAGTTCCTGAGACAAGCACTTCAACACTACAAAGGCTTCCATACAAAGTTAATTTATTGGATTATATCAGGTATCCTCAAGGTGTAACTCACAGTTATGTTGAGATTCATCTAATGTCCAATCTTTGCCTTAATAGTTGCCTCCATAGTGTGAAAAGATGGTTATCTTCATCCCATAGCAATATACCAAAGGAAGATTCCAGCACGATACTGGGGTCCAGGTAAGAATGCCCAAAACTCCCTCAGCCCAACCAGAGGTCAATCTAGTGACCAATCAGGATTACAGATGTGACCACGTGACATGAACTACATCTCCCAAGAGGCATTAACTACAATTCCCATAAAGCATTCCCTTAAGGGGACAGCTCTCATTCCCAAATTAACTATATATTGTCTAACCAGCACACAGGTAGTCCTTGATTTATTCAATTAGTGACCGTTCAAAGTTATAAAGGCCCTGGAAAAATGACCTATGACTGGTCCTCACACTTACGACTCATGCAGCACCCCCAAGATCATGTGATCAAAATTCAGGTGCTTGGCAACCAGCGTGTATTTAGGATGGTTTCAGCATCCCAAGGTCAATGACCACTACCCGTGTTTTCCCGAAAATAAGACCAGGTGTTATATTTTTGGGGCCACCAAAAAAGGCACCAGGTGTTATTTTTGGGGAGGTCTTATTTTCCCCCATGTACTGGGAGGAGGGGTGGAGAGGCCTTGCGCCTCCTTGCCTAATGATCTTACAAGCGGCTTGGTCCATGGAACAGCTGATCTGCAGGTGGCACTCCAGCTGCTGCCTCCAAGAAGCATGGCGGCGTTTACAGTGAGCCTCCCATGAGCCAGGCAGCACATCTGGATCACCTGTCTCTTCCCCATCCCCCCAGGCCTCTGCCTCTGCTCTGCACTCGGACTTACAGGTATCTGCGCTGTACCAAGGGGCAGGTGGGCCACACCCATTCCCCCGGGCTTATTTTCAGGGCAGGGCTTATTTTAGGCCTATCCCCAAAAATCAGGGCTTATTTTCAGGGTAGGTCGTATTTGTGGGAAAACATGGTATTTATAATCTGCCCAGTCAGTTTCTGGCAAACAAAATCAATGGAGGGAAAGATGGATTTGATTAATGACCAGATGATTCATTTCACACCCACAGCGATTCGCTTAGCAACTGTGCAAAAAAGGTTATAAAATGGGGTGTGTCTCACAACTGCCTTGTTTATCAATGGAAATTCGGGTCCCTTGTAGTATTGGAAGTCAAGAACTTCCTATAGGAACCTACAGGAATTGGGGCTGGCTAGTCTAGCGAAGAGAAGGACCAGGGGAGACATGAGAGTAATATTCCAATATTTGAGGGGCTGTGTGATGACAAAAGCAACAAAGTCACAAAAATAGGTAAAGTCCCTTTTAATTCCTCCACCTTGGCCCCCAATGTCCAGTTATCATCGGCTGGAGAAAAAAACTCTCCCAAAAACAGTTTTCAAAGGAAAGAAATTCCCTCCGAACTCAAAGTACATATAAATTATAAATAAAAACCAACACAAACCACGCTGCAGCAATTAACGAGACAGGGCAGGATAAGGAATTAAAGACGTCAAAAGATAATGAAACACACACACTTGGGAGGATGCCAGAACTCAGATAAGACTTGACAAACCAGAATAATTTCACACTTAGCTTCCAGCAACTTTGCTGTGGGCAGTTTGCCCTTTTAAACAGTTTTCCCAGCTGCAGCCAATGAAGGGGATCAGGGCCCTTTCCTCCCCCATAAACCACACAACTCACGTTGCTCCCTTATCCGTTCCTCCCTGCATGGATGAAGAGGGGGTGGCTCTTAATGCCCAGCCGGACAGTGTCCTTCCCCAGTTTCCTCCACAGCCACCAGAGCCACACTCCCACTCCTTGTCAGCTGTTCCACCACTCCCTCAGAATCAAATTCCAACAGGGGCATGATAGGCTGCCCCAAAGAAGAGGCAGTCAAGCTATTCTCCAAAGTCCCTGAGGGCAGGACAAGAAGCAATGGGTGGAGACTAATCAAGGAGAGAAGCAACCTAGAACTGAGGAGAAATTTTCTGACAGTGAGAACAATTAAGCAGTGGAACAATCTGCATCCAGAAGTTGTGGGTGAACCAACATTAGAGGTTTTCGAGAAGAGATTGGACAGGACAACCATGTGTCTGAAATGGTATAGGGTTTTCTGCCTAAGCAGTGGGTTGGACTAGAACCTTTTAGACCTCAGGGACCACCAAACTCATAATTTTAGATCCCAGGGACCACTAACTGGTTCTGTGGGTGTGGCCTAATTTGTGGGTGTGACTTGGTGGTCATGTGACTGGATGGGCATAGCTTGTACGTAAATATTATAAATATTTATATAAATATTGATTTTTTTTTAATAAAGAGGGGGCTTTTTGTCAGGTCCGTAGGATCTACCAGTTGCGGCCCTTTCTGGATCGGGATGCCCTTTGCACGGTAATATCCGCCCTCGTTATCTCCTGCCTAGACTATGCCAATACTGTCTACATGGGGCTCCCCTTGAAGAGCACCTGGAGGCTCCAACTGGTGCAAAATGCGGCCACGTGGGTGGCTTTGGGGGCTTCTCGAAGCTCCCATGTTATGCCACTCTTGCGCGAGCTGCATTGGCTCCCGGTAGCCTACTGGGTGCGATTCAAGGTGCTAGTGACCATCTTTAAAGCGCTCCATGGCTTGGGACCTGTGTACTTATGGGACCACCTACTGCCGTCATCGATCTTCCATCGCCCAGTATGCTCCCATAGGGTGGGCCTCCTCGGGGTGCCATCGGTTGGACAGCTGGCGACCCCGAGGGTATGGGCCTTCTCCTTGGGGGCACCCTCCCTCTGGAACGAATTGCCTGCGGAGATGAGGACCATCCCTGACCTTTTGGCCTTCCGACGCACGTTGAAAACATACCTATTTCATCAAGCCGGTCTGGCCTAGGGTTTTATAGGGTTTTAAATTGGTTTTAATTGGGTTTTACTTTTTTTATACTCTTGATTGTTTTATTTTTGAGCCACCATATTTAATCTTTTTAAATTGTTTTTAAATATTGTATTTGTACTATTTTTTTAACTTTGGCTGTACAGCGCCCTGAGTCCCTGCAGGGAGAGGGGCGGTATCGAAAGCTAATAAATAAATAAATAATAAATAAATAAATAAACTTTTACCCAAAATCAGGCAAAGCAGGGCAGGCAGATTGAGTTCCTCACAGAATCACAGATTCATTCAGAGATCTGTCTATCTACCATCGGCTAGCTCAGTCTGTCACATAAAATTTGCTTGCAAGCAAACTCACAAAATTAACTCACAACACATCATGCATGTAAATACTGAATTTATATATATATGTAAAAGAGCATCTTTTACCCAAAATCAGGCAAAGCAGGCAGGCAGATTGAGTTGCTCACAAAATCATTCAATGATCTATCCATCTGCCATCAGCTAGCTCAGTCTCTCAAATTTGCTTGCACTGAATTTGCTTGGGGTGAGATTTCTCTGTGGCCCACCAAAATTTTCTTACAGCCCACCAGTGGGCCGCAGCCCACCGGTTGGTGACCGCTGGACTAAAAGACTTCCAAGGTCCCTTTCAGTTCTTTTATTCTGTTATATATCTATAAATATATTTATATTTACATACGTGCTATCGCTTCTGGCTCTTGGGGGCGGTGCTTATCTCTATTTTCAAGCCGAAGAGCCAGTGCTGTCCAAAGACGTCTCCGTGATCATGTGGCCGGTATGGCGCCCAAGGTGCACGGAACGCTGTTAACCTTCCCATCAAAGTGGTCCCTATTTTTCTACTTGCATTTTTATTGCTAAGTTGGCAAAAGCTGGGACAAGTAACGGGAGCTCACTCCGTTATGTAGCGCTAGGGATTCAAACCGCCGACCTGCTGACCTTTCTGATCGACAAGCTCAGCGCCTTATCCATTGAGCCATCACATAGATATATTGATAGTTTTCTATAAAAAAATCTATAAAACAAGGAATCACTTGTTCCTGAAACATCGTTTCTAGAACTGCTAAACTGGCAAATTTGGGGGAAAAACAGTAAGAGGATATTCCAGAGAATACTGGGACATGCCAGAAATGGAACAGCAAAGTTATAAATTAATTTTTTTTTGCTTAAAAAATTTAGAAAGGAACAAATATCACCTGTGCAGAGGGTAACACTAGAGTTTGCTTTGGGACTGTCAGTTTTTGAGGAACTTGAGCCTGAAGACAATGTCACCTTTCCAACTTATTGGTGGCTGGCGTGATTTCTACAATATTTCCGATCCAATTGCAAGGATCTCCAAGACAGGAAAAAATAGATGATTTCAGGGAAGCCCTCTAGAGGGCAGCCAAACTGTTTCTTTGGAATCCACGTTTTGGAAAAAGGCATAAACCATGCAGGGAAATAAGAAGGGGCCTACCTGGTTTTTCAAACATATGGATTGGAGGGAGAGTGAAGGTAGTTCTCAACTTATGACCAGAACAAAAAAAATTCTGTTGTTAAGAAAGGTAGTTGTTAAACGGGTTCACTTACCTGAAAAGGAATAGGTTTTTTTATTTTATTTGTTTATCTGTCTGTCTGTCAATTGCTTACAAGATAATAGGTATAAGTAAAAACATAGTTATGAATACATGGATACATATAAGAAAAATAAAAAGAAACAATAGGACAGGGACGGTAGGCACGTTGATGCGCTTATGCACGTCCCCTACAGACCTCTTAGGAAAGGGGGTGAGGTCAATAGTAGACAGTCTAAGGTTAAGGTTTTTGGGGTTTGGGGAAGAAACTCCTGCTTGAGCAGGGGGCTGGAGTAGAAGACCTCCAAGGTCCCTTCTCTTCTCTTTAACTCTCCTCTTCAACCCTCCTCTCCTCTCCTCAACTCTCCTAACTCAACTCAACTCTCCTCTCCTCTTCAATTCCCCCCACTCTCTCATCTCCTCTCTTCTTCAACTTCCCCCTCTCTCATCTCCTCTCTCCTCCTCTTCAACTCTCTTCTCTCTCTTTCTCTCCTCTTCAACTCTCCTCTCTCTCTCCTCTCCTCTTCAACTCCCCTCTTCAACTTCCCCCTCCTCTCCTCTTCAACTCCCCTCTCTCCTCTCTCTTTCTCCTCTCCTCTCAACTCCCCTCTCTCCTCTCTCTCCTCTCCTTTCTTCTCCTCTTCAACTCCCCTCTTCAACTCCCCCCTCTCCTCTCTCCTTTCTTCTCCTCTTCAACTCCCCTCTTCAACTCCCCCCTCTCCTCTCCTTTCCAACTGCCCCCTCTCTCCTCTCCTCTTCAACTCCCTGTCTCCTCTCCTCTCTCTCTCCTCAACTCTCTTCAACTCCCCTCTCTCCCCTCTCCTCTCCTCTTCAACTCCCCTCTCTCCTCTCCTCTTCTCTTCAACTCTCCTCTCCTCTTCAACTCCCACTCTTCTCCTCCCCTCTTCAACTCCCCACTCTCCTCTCTCTCTCCTCTATTCTCCTCTTCAACTCCCCTCTTCAACTCCCCCCTCTCCTCTCCTCTTCAACTCTCCTCTCTCCTCTCTTCTCCTCTCTTCAACTCCCCTCTCTCCTCTCTCCCCTCCTCTTCAACTCTCCTGTCTCCTCCTCTCACTCCTCTCCAACTCCCCTCTCCTCTCTTCTTCAACTCCTCACTCCTCTCCTCTCTTCTCTCCTCTTCAACTCCCTTCTCTCCTCTCTCCTCTCCTCAACTCTCCTTTCTCTCCTCTCTTCTTCAACTCTGCTCACTCCTCTCTCTCTTCTCCTCTCTTCAATTCCCCTCTCTCCTCTCTCTCTCTCCTCTTCAACACCCCCTCTTCTCTCCTGTCCTCTCTTCTCCTCTCCTTTTCAACTCCCCTCTTCAACTCAACTCTCCTCTCCTCCCCTCCCTTTCCATGTATTCCATTCCATTCTGCCATATTTTATCATTTCTTGCCAGTTGTTAAGTGAATCACTGCAGTTGTCAAATTAAAAACATGGTTGTTAACTGAATCGCCTCTCCTCTCCTCCCTTTCCATATATTCCACTCCATCATATTTTACAATCTTTCTTGATTCATTTGTTAAGTGAATCACTGCAGTTAAGTTAATAACCCGGTTGTTAAGTGAATCTTGCTTCCCCATTGACTTTGTTGGCTAGCAGGTCACAAAAGGGATCACGTGACCCCAGGACACTGCAACCATCATAAATTGGAGTCAACTGACAAGTGTCAGCCTTCAAGATTCCTTCTTATGCTTGTCTTTCTTTGTAACGGAGGGAGGGAAGATAAATGTGGGAAGTGTGGCTCCGAAGGTTGTGGAGGAAACTGGGGAAGGGCACAGGCCAGCTGGGAATTCAGAAGAAGACCCAGGCCCATCTCTTCTTCATCCCAGGGCACGCATGGAGGAGCGGATAAGGGAGAAATGTGAATGGTGTGGTCTACGGGGGAGGAAAGGGCCTTGATCCCCTTTATGGGCTGCAGCTGTGGGAACTGTTTATAAAGACAAACTGCGCATGGGCCAGTTCTGGAAGCAAAGCATGAAAATATATTTCTAGTCTGTCAGTTCTTATCTGAGTTCTGGAGTCCTTCCTAGCGTGTGTTTTTCGATATCTGTGGATGCCTTCAAGCCCTCATCCTGCCTTGTCTCATTAATTGCTCCAATGTGGTTTGTTTTGTTTTTTTTCTATTTATAGTTTATATGTATTTTGAGTTTGAATGGAACTTCTTTCTTTTTGCAACTGTTTGTGGGGGAGTTTTTTTCTCCAGTCAGTGATAATTGGACCTTTGAAGCCAAGTTGAAGGCATTAGAGGGGCTTCACCTGTTTTTGTGACTTTGTTGCTTTTGTATCCCAACCTGGGTCATCACAACAGCCATGGCGAGGCAGATGTCCGAGGCACCACCTGAAGATGCCCCACATGACATTATGCACATCTTTGATTGGATGGCCAATTTGAACTGTTGCGGGTGGGAACATCACTGGAGGTTTTTAAGAAGAGACTGGACTGCCATTTGTCAGAAATGGTGTAGGGTCTTCTACTTGGGCGAGGGGGGGTTGGATTAGATGACCTACAAGGTCCCTTCCAACTCTGTTAATCTGTTAAATTGTATAGGATCTCCTGCTGGTATAGGGCAGCTGTATACAACTGTGTCTCCTTTACTGTCTGTGGACTTCAACTCCCAGAATTCTTGAGCCAGCTGCGGATCTCCTGCCTGGGGAGAGGGTTAGACTAGAAGATCTCCAAGGTCTCTTCCAACTCTGTTATTCCGTATTCCGTAATTTGATACCATTCAGTCATCTGAATAGCGCCAATGGGCGTGCAACCTTTTAAACTCAATCCTTTCAGCAGTTCCAAGAAGGCTCCACCCACATTTGAATCGAATCGAATCAAATTCTTTTATTGGCCAAGTGTGATTGGACACACAAGGAATTTGTCTTGGTGCAAATGCTCTCAGTGTACATAAAAGAAAAGATACATTCGTCAATGTATTGACGATATTCAGGTGACCCTGAGGGCACAGGTAAACCTCCAAGTGGCCTCAATGACCCTCAGAGAGAGCGCTAACAACCAGATGACCGCAAGGAATATAAATCCTTCCATTCTCCGCCATTCAGTCAGAACTGAGGAAGCTTCTTGGATGACAAGCGAAATGTCTTCAGAGAAAAACAAAGAAAGTCCAGTTGTATTTTGAAAAAGCACCTTTGGGACAATGGATGACTGACAATCTCTATTAGAGACAATGTTTTTTGCTGTTTTCCAGATTTGATTTGAGAAGAGTTTAATCCCAAGAGTAGAGATGCCGTTGTAATTAGTTTTTAATGTATTGTGTTGGTTTTTATTATTATTTTAAAAACCTCTGTTTATAGTTGATTTCTGCCTACCAGCCAGGGCTTGTTAAGGTGAGCTGTCGAATCAATGCTATGAATATCTAGTGCTTTATTTACTTTAGTTGGTTTCCTTTATAGATTACTAGGATTTGATTTTCAAATGTTTTCAGGCTGCAGAACCAACTTAAAAAAGAAATCCAAAGAGACAAACTTTTAATGGTAGAAAATTTAAGTCTTTTTTTTCAGCTTTGGTTTCCTACAGAACTCATGTGAACCCAGGTTAAAACACCCTGATGTAGACCCTGCATGTGGAAGGTATACTACAAATACAGATAGTCCTTGACTTACAACCCTTAAAATTTATGTTGCTAAGCAAGACAGTTGTTCAGTGAATTTTGCCCTGCTTCATGACCTTCCTTGCCACCGTTGTTAAGTGAAACACTGCAGTTGTTAAGTTAGTAACCCAGTTGTAAAGTAAATCTGGCTTCCCTGTTGACATTGCTTGTCTGAAGGACGCAAAAGGGGATCACACTGCAACCGTCATAAATATGAATCAGTTGCCAAGAACCCAAATTTTGACTATGTGCCCTTGAGAGGATGCTGCATTGTTGTTCATGGAATGCAGTGACAATAAAGGTATTCTATTCTATTCATTGGTCATTAAGTGTGAAAAACGGTCATAAAAGTAACTTTTTTCGGTGCCCTTGCAACTTTGGTCGCTGAATGAACTGTTGTAAGTTGAGGACTATTTTACATTGTATAAAAGGCAGGAATAGAAGAGAAGAGTGAAATGTTCATGGTTTACTATTTACTAATTGTGCTAGGCAGACGATGCTCCTTGGAAAACTGAAAGGAACATTTATTTATTTTATTTATTTTGTCAAACAATTATTAGATAAAGGTATAAGTATAAACATGGTTATAAATACATGAAATGGATGCGAATAAGAAAAAAAAGAAACAATAGGACAGGGATGGTAGGCAAACATCAAAGAGCTTGTTAGAAAGTCACAATGGAAAATGGAAAATCTAGGTTAATGCAGAAGAATAAAGAGGACAAAGATAACGTCAACCAGCAGAGAGAGAGAGAGAGAGAGAGAGAGAGAGAGAGAGAGAGAGAGAGAGAGAGAGGCGTGCTGGAGAATGCAGGTAGAAAGGACAACAATAACAGACATGAAGGAGACTTCAAGGAAAACGAAGTGTGGAATAATTAAAGGAAGGGATCGCGTAGGCTGGAAAAGCTACCAAGAGAAAGGCTCTCTTTGAATTATGGATCTGAGGGAGCTCCTATGAGAAGCAAGAAGAACTGATCAATCAGTGCTATATGCCGTGTTTCTCAACCTTGGCATTTTTGGGGAGGACTCCAACTCCCAGAATTCCCCACCAGCATCTGGTGGAGGAATTCTTAGGAGTTGAAGTCCACTATATGCTGATGGGGGAATTCTGGGAGTTGTCGAAGTCCACTATGTGCTGGTGGGGAATTCTGGGAGTTGAAGCCCACTATATTTGACTTCATTGGAGGCAGGGAATGTTGTGGGTCCCACCCCTGAGGACCCAGAAGAAGGGCCTTCTCCATGGTGGCTCCCTCTCTCTGGAACGTCATCCCCCAAAGATTAGAACGGCCCCCACTCTATCATTCTTCCAGAAGGCTCTGAAGACCTAGTTCTGCCAGCGGGCCTGGGGAACCCAGAATGGGATGAAGCCCATCAAATGGCTAGTGTGATCTGCTGTCGTCGGGGCGGGGGTGGGTGGGAGTTGTGAGATGACATTTTTTTTAATTTTTTTATTTTTTCCAGATTTTGTTCTATTGTACTTTATTAATTTGATTCTTTTTATTAGCTTTTATTGTTTTTATTTTTTGTTTTAAATATGGTTTTACATTGTGTAAGCCGCCTCGAGTTGCCAGAAGTGAAAAGGCGGCAATATAAATTAAATAAATAAATAAATCAACAAACAAACATGCTGATGGAGGAACTCTGGGAGTTGAAGTCCACTACATGCTGATGGGGAATTCTGGGAGTTGAAGTCCACTACATGCTGATGGGGAATTCTGGGAGTTGAAATCCACTACATGCTGATGGGGAATTCTGGGAGTTGAAGTCCACTACATGCTGATGGGGAATTCTGGGAGTTGAAATCCACTACATGCTGATGGGGAATTCTGGGAGTTGAAATCCACTACATGCTGATGGGGAATTCTGGGAGTTGAAGTCC
This sequence comes from Bungarus multicinctus, assembly GCA_023653725.1. NCBI lineage: Eukaryota > Metazoa > Chordata > Lepidosauria > Squamata > Elapidae > Bungarus > Bungarus multicinctus. Next base: position 127,983,498 of record CM042842.1, on the reverse strand, counting down.
ACTACATGCTGATGGGGAATTCTGGGAGTTGAAGTCCACTACATGCTGATGAGGAATTCTGGGAGTTGAAGTCCACTATAAGCTGATGGGGAATTCTGGGAGTTGAAATACACTACATGCTGATGGGGAATTCTGGGAGTTGAAATACACTACATGCTGATGGGGAATTCTGGGAGTTGAAATACACTACATGCTGATGGGGAATTCTGGGAGCTGAAGTCCACTACATGCTGATGGAGAATTCTGGGAGTTGAAGTCCACTACATGCTGATGGGGAATTCTGGGAGTTGAAGTCCACTACATGCTGATGGGGAATTCTGGGAGTTGAAGTCCACTACATGCTGATGGGGAATTCTGGGAGTTGAAGTCCACTACATGCTGATGGGGAATTCTGGGAGTTGAAGTCCACTACATGCTGATGGGGAATTCTGGGAGTTGAAGTCCACTACATGCTGATGGGGAATTCTGGGAGCTGAAATACACTACATGCTAATGAGGACATTCTGGGAGTTGAAGTCCACATGTGTTAGTGGGACATTTCTGGTAGATGATGTCCCACACACGCTGGCTGGGGAATTCTGGGAATTGAAGTCCACACATGATGGCAGGGAGATTATGAGAGTTGGAAGTCCACGCATCCTAAAATGGCCAAGGTTGAGAAACACTGCTGCAGGAGGATATAAAGACAAGCTGCACCCTTGAGATCATAATAAACATCAGAACAGAAGCCCAGTTATTGGGAATGGACGATGGGCTTGAAAAAGAACAATAAAGCTGGGCAGTCAAGAGAAATATAAACAAGGAGGAGTCGACGGACAGAAATTGCTGGAATGTTCTTGGAATTATTTATTTATTTATTTATTTATTTATTAAACTTATATAATAAAGTTATTGCAATGGATTATCCACAAGGAGAGGCTGGAAATGGCAGACATCTGTCTGTAGTGTCTCCAAGGGTTGGACCAGAGTCGACGGCCCTTAATGAAGGCTAAACTGGAAATGAAAACGAGAGTCGTCCTTCTCGCATGTTATTACCAATTTTTGTTTTTTATAGATCTATGAATATCCCACATTGGCCAGTCTGGAAAGCCTCTAAGCGATGTGGAAATAAAAGAGTTTTAGGATGTCTCTCTGTATGTGTGTGAGTGTGTGTGTATGTGTGTGTGTGTTCTCATGCTTCCTCGGTTTGCGGTTTTGCATTGTGCGCTCTATCTCTGTGCCACTTGTACCCCCATTGTTAACGATTGTAGAGCAAAGCCAAGAACGAGAGTCCGTATCGGTGGTGCGGAAGAAATGCATTTTCCTCCCCGGAGGGAATTTCTTGCACAATAGACAACTAGTAAATACACGGCCATCTTTGTTTTCCTCCGAAAAGGGCTCCTGCGGAGACGGTTTGCTGCTTTTCAGCATAAAAGGAAATCAAAAGAAAAATTCTACAAGGGAGGAACAGAGCAAACATCGCCCAGCTGTTTAAGGGACTCTTTTAAGACAAGACGCCAAATGCTGTTTTTAGGGGCTGGGGGAGAGAAGTCAAAACTGAACAACAACAACAAAAATAAATTGTCATATTTAGCAATCCTTGGTGGGCTATTTCAGCAGCCTCGTCTCATTTCCTCTTTCCAAGGAAGCTGCAACTGGTTTATTATTATTATTATTTTACAAAAGGGATTAAGAGGCTTGCCAAAAATTGTGTGTGGCACTCACGTGCCAGCACCCAGAAGGCAATGCGCGCACCCCCTGCCCCCTGCGCATGCACGTGCAACATCCCCACCCCACCCCCTTACCTACACTGCGCCTCCCAAGCAGATTTTCGGCCCACTTGAAGCCATTTTCAGCCTCCCAGAGGCTTGAGCTGCAGCCTTTGGAGGCCGAAAAATGGGCCTGTTTTGTCACTTCTGGTATTTCTGGAAATACAGGAAGTGATGAAATGGGCCTATTTTTCGGCCTGCCAAAGCTTTCCTTGAGCCTCTGGGACGCCGAAAAAGGCTTCAAACAGGCCAAAAATCAGCTGTGAGGCATGTACATGCACAGTGAGGTAAATTTGCCTGCGGCTCGTGTGCCAGCACAAATGGCTCTGCGTGCCAACTGTGGCACGTGTGCCATAGGTTCCCCATCATGGCCCTACACCATTTCTGACAAATGGCACAGAGCAGTAGTCAAGACTTAATCCAACAAATGTTTCAAAGAACAGCCAGGAGGACACAATGATGCTTTTACATTTTAAAGAACGCTTTCTTTTAATTATTTATATTGGTGTCAAGTACAAAAAAACCCAACCAAATGAACAAAAAAGTGCTTCATTGTTTCGTTTCGTTTTTGTTTAAAGATTCCCCAGCCCCCCCCCCAACCCCCCAATTCCCCCCAGGAACAAACTCCAGCTCCTTTCCCCTTTTCTTCCCGCAGCGGCTTGCCCTCCCACCCCAAACAACACTCACTTTTACACAAACAAGACAACATACAGTGTAGGCAAAAGTCAACTTGGACGCCTAACGCTTCACGACAAATCGATCATGGCCTCTTTGGAGTGGATTCTTAGAAATGGTCCTTTGCAGAGGTTAAGAGTTCTACCTCACTCACCCTGCAAATCTGCACTCTCCAGCATCATGGGCTTCTTATTTAAACCAGGGTTACCTTCATGGTGTGTATGTGCACAGGGAAAGCCCCCTGTGACTCAACAACCTCAAAAGCAACAGGGGAAGTTCAAGAAATCCCATGCTACGGGAGGTTCACTCAAATCGTTTCCCAGCTTTTCTTTGGAATGGTCCACTCAAGCCCTCGGTGATGAACAGTGGTGGGATTCAAATTTTTTTACTCTGTGGGCGTGGCTTGGTGGGTGTGGCATGGCTTGGTGGGCATGGTGTGGCTTGGTGGGCGTGGCAATGGAAGGATACCGCAAAACCCCCCTTCCCTCCCCACCCCACTAACCTGCTTTCCAGCTCCGTTCTCCTTTGCAGGGCAACCAAAGAAGACCCAACCGATCAGCTGGGACTCAGGAGGCAGAGAATAGATGGGGGCGGGGCCAGACAGAAGTGGGATTTGCCGGTTCTCTGAACTACTCAAAATTTCCACTACCGGTTCTCCAGAACCAGTCAGAACCTGCTAAACACCACCTCTGGTGATGATTCAGGACACGGCACAGAGATAATACGGACAGCTGGTAGGTCAAACTGGCCCCTTTGTGCTCCAAATCTCCCACAAATGCTCCCATGTTGCTGACAAGGTCCTGAGCAGGGTGATAATAAACACACACACACACATACACACCCCACAAACCTCAAGCAGGCTCTGGTTGCAATTAGTCCAACCCAGTGCTATCTGCACCAAGGCTGCACAGCAATATAAATCCCCAAATGTATTTGGTAAAACAAGAGCAAAGCAAAGAATTCAGGGAATTCAAAATATCCAGATTAATCAGTCCAGAACACCACACAGGAATGCAAGGTTTCTTGGCACACTCAAACATCAGCACACTTCAGGAACTCAGCGTTTGTTCCCGACAAATGCCCTTTTCCCCCTCACAGAGTCTCGTGAAGTCTCATTCCCCAGGAGTACCTTGTGAAGAGCAGCGGGATGCTCTTCTCCTGAGTAGTCGGCTCAGGCTGCGCTGTTCTTGCCTTCTCTCCACTCTCCGTGCTCTCGGATCATGAGGAGGTGGTCCTTGCCTGTCTCCTGAGCTCTGTTTCTCTCTGCCTGCAGGCCCCACTAATTCCGAAAAGCCTTGCCTGGACGGACTCTGCCTTTCCCCAGTTTCCTCCAGGGCCAACGGAGCTGCCCGCTCGCTCTCCATCAGTTCTTGTTCCATCTCATCTTCCCCCACAGATTCCGATTCCGACAATGGGGGCATGACAACACCCTCTCCTTCCTGGGTGTGTGCAGCTGTACACGTAGGCCTCGACCTATGACCCCAATTGAGCCCAATTTTTTCCACTGCTAAGCGAGACAGCTGTTAAGGGAGCTCGGCTCCATTTTATGACCTTTCTCGCCACAGCGAATCACTGCGGTTATTACGTTAGTAACACGGTTGTTAATGCGAATGTAACTTCCCCATTGACTTTTGCTGGTCAGAAAAGGTCATAAAAGATGATCACCTAACTACAGGATACTGACCCTGTCATAAGTAGGAGTCAGTTGCCAAACACCTGAATTTTGGTCATCTAACCACTGGGAAGCTGCAAAGGGGAAAAGCCATCTAACCTCACTGTTTACAGTGTTGTAACTTCGAATGGTCACTAAGCTTGATTTACAACTGTTGTAAATCAGGGACTAGAAAGAATGGGTGGAAACTAATGAAGGAGAGAAGCAACTTGGAATTAAGGAGAAATTTCCTAAGAGTGAGGACAATTAACCAGTGGAACAACTTGACTCCAGAAGTTGTGGGTGCTCCATCCCTGGAGGCTTTTAAGAAGACACTGGGCATCTACTTGTCTGAAATGGTACAGGGCCTCCTGTTTGAGCAGAGGGTAGAATAGAATAGAATAGTACAGAGTAGAATAGAATATAGAATAGTATAGAATAGAATAGTATAGAATAGAATAAAGAATAGAATAGAATAGTATAGAATAGAATAGAATAAAGAATAGAATAGAATAGAATAGAATAGAATAGAATAGAATAAAGAATAGAATAGAATATAGAATAGAATAGTATAGAATAGAATATAGAATAGTATAGTATAGAATAAAGAATAGAATAGAATAGTATAGAATAGAATAGAATAGAATAGAATAAAGAATAGAATAGTATAGAATAGAATAGAATAGAATAAAGAATAGAATAGAATATAGAATAGAATAGTATAGAATAGAATATAGAATAGTATAGTATAGAATAGAATAGTATAGTATAGAATAAAGAATAGAATAGAATATAGAATAGTATAGTATAGAATATAATAGAATAAAGAATAGAATAGAATAAAGAATATAATAGAATAGTATAGAATAGAATATAGAATAGTATAGTATAGAATAGAATAGTATAGAATAGAATAAAGAATAGAATAGAATAGAATAGTATAGAATAGAATAGAATAAAGAATAGAATAGAATAGTATAAAAAAGAATAGAATAGAATAGAATAGAATAGAATAGAATAGAATAGAATAGAATAGAATAGAATAGAATAGCAGAGTTGGAAGGGACCTTGGAGGTCTTCTAGTCCAACCCCTTGCTTAGGCAGGAAACCCTACACCACTTCAGACAAAGGATTATCCAATCTCTTCTTAAAAACTTCCAGTATTGGAGTTTTTACAACTTCTGGAGGCAAGTCATTCCACTGATTAATTGTTCTCACTGTCAGGAAATTTCTCTTTAGTTCTAAGTTGCTTCTCTCCTTGATTAATTTCCATTCATTGCTTCTTGTCCTGCCCTCAAGTGCTTTGGAGAATAGCTTGACTCCCTCTTCTTTGGGGCAGCCCCTGAGATATTGGAAGACTGCTATCGTATCTCCCCTGGTCCGTCTTTTCATCAAACCAGACATACCCAGTTCCTGCAACCGTTCTTCATACGTTTTAGCCTCCAGTCCCCTAATCCTCTTTGTTGCTCTTCTCTGCACTCTTACTCAAATCTCAACATCTTTTTAACATCGTGGCAACCAAAACCGGATGCAAATATTCCAAGTATGGCTTTACCAAGGCCTTATAAAATGGTATTAACACTTCCAGCTCTCCCCCTCCCATTTGTTACCGATTCAGCTTCCTCCCCGTCAAATGAACAATGTAGGGAAACCACACAGGGGCACTTTGCACTCACTGTCCCAGGATCCATCCAATGGTTGAATTGCCACCCCTACCCCAATCCCCCCCTCCCAACTCCCCCAACCCCCCAATGCATCTGTTTCTCACAGAGTAGCAACACGAAGCATCCCATGCTTATCTCTTTCCTCCTCCGTAATAAGCAAGTGTGAGCATCGTGGTTCCAAATCGCCAACTGGCTGTTTTAAAACAACTTCGGAGCTCAGGTCTGTTTTGCTCCAGTTAGGTAGAAGGAGATCCAGGGGTAGAACTTGCTCACCCGATTGCACTCATCCGCCGCAAAAGTTGGTTTTGAACCCAGAACCCTTTTGCCAGGGGCTCCGTTGTCTTTTCGCCTATTGGGATCCACTCCTTGGCCAGTCTGGGAAAGCAATTCTCTGCCCCAGCTCAGAAGATCGGAGATACGATGCAAGTCACGAGCCTTTTGCAAACTGGGTTGCTTGGCCAAGTTTTGGTTAAGTCCTTCTGGCAGGACGTCAGACGAGAAGACTCTTCCGGCAATCCAACACTCGCTCAAGGGGAAAATTTCATGCTGCAGTTGGATGCCGCCAAATTGTACTTGATTAGTCCTGAGGCTGGCGCTTTGGCGGGTCGGGGTTTCTCAACCAGAGGAGAGCTGGCCTCTACACGGACAAGGAGGGGTTAAAAGAGAGGAGGGGGTAGATTGGGAGCACACCGTACACACCCCCAAGGGAAAGACAGTCTGGAGTAGGTCTCGTTCTAAACTCCCCAGCATGCGGACTGAGCTGACCATGCGCAAAAGTCCGTGCCATCCATCCGACACAACGAACAGCTCAGCAAGCCTCAGGGACACATCAGGAGGGGTTAGGAGATACTTCCAAAAGAGGCTGGACAGGGAGGTAGGGTGAGGGTGGGGGAACAGGGGGTGGGGTGGGGTTAAGGTGGAAAAAGAAGAACAAAAGGAGTAAGTAGAGAAGCTGCAGCGACAGACCAAGGCATGCAAAAGAGACACAGAAGGGGTGGGCTGTGCCTTGCAACGTCAGGGGCCGGAACATCGTGTGCTGGAAGCAAAAAGATGGACTGGTCGTGGGATGGATGTTCCTTTGGCTGGACATTCCTGCGGGGATGGGATTACAGGTAGTCCTCAACTTACAACCACAGCCGAGCCCGGAACGTACGTTGCCAAGCGAGGGATTTGTTCAGTGAGTTCTGCGCTGCTCAATGACTTTTTCCTGCCACCGTTAAGTGAACTGCCACGCCGGTTAAACGAGTAACCTGGTCGTTCAGCGATCCTGGCCTTCCCCGTTGACTGGAAGGTCTCAAAAGGGGACACTGCGACCGTCGAAAATACGAGTCGGTGGGTAAATCATGTGGGATGCTGCGACAGCCGTAAGGGTGAACAACTGTTCTATGTCCCTTTTTTTCAGGGCCGTTGTAACTTCGAATGGTCACTAAATGAGCTGTTGTAAGTCGAGGACTAACTGTACTCGGCCAAGGAAGTTACGGGAGCTCTCCAAGGTCCTGGTAACCGCCTTCCCGACCTGGAGGATAACCCGACAAGCATCGACTTCAACTCCCAGGGTTCCCTGCAAGGGCGTGCAGCCTGAGGAATTCTGGGAAACGAAGTCCACTATGATACGTCTCCCCCTGGTGGTGCACGGCTCCATCCGGAGAGCTTTCCGAGCCGGGCGGCCAAAGGACTTTGAAAAAGGAGATCGATGCTGAGGCCATGGTGGGGGGGAACCAGCCAAACGGAAGCAGAAAGTTGGGGAGCAGATGTCGAGGAGTGAGGGGGGGGGAGGCAGGGAGGAAAAATGGAGAAGGGGAGGAAGACAAGGAGCCAAGGAAGGAGAGACGGAGATGGAGCAGAGAAATAGAGAAGGCGGAAGAGTTAAAAGAGAGAAAAGTGTTAAGGCAGCTGCCCCTAACCTTTCAACGGGGCTGGTTTCCCCACAAGTTTACAGTTCATGAAGGGAATGGCCTGCTTTCAAATTGGATGTGGTTTGCCTTTGGACAGGAGGCCACAAGGAAATCTCAATCGGCTTGGACAGGAGACCATGAAATTCCCAGTTTAGATAGGGAAGTCAAAGACCCCCTCCAGGAAGGAGCTGTGGCCAACCACTTTGGTGGCGCTAATTGCGAAAACTCTACAAACTCAAGCTCAACTCAAAGACGTTATTAAGTCCAACCCACCTGGAGGGCGCTGGATTGGGGAAGACCCTCCTATGAAAATACCATTCTTTCTTCTCTCCTGCCCTCCTTTTAGGGACCCCTTTAGCGAGTTGCTACCCCGTTACACAGCTCCCATCCCAAACCTGCCATGAATTCTGAAGACAGATAAGCTATGCTCAGCTGGATCGGATATTTGGTTCACTTAGTCTTGTTTCCCAAGCCTTGGAAAGTTGAAGATCTGTGGACTCCCAGGACTCTACCTGATTTTTTAATACATACATACATATATATGTGTGTGTGTGTGTTAGGTTTTGAGCTGATAAATAATTAAATAAGGGAGACTAGGATAGATCTATTTCGAGCTAGTTAGCTCTCTTCAGCTAGCCATACCCTTACTGGGATTCGAACCAGGGAAGTATTACATGTGAGGCAGTTGTAACTGCCACTAGACCACTGGTTCTATCCTGTTCAGCATGAGCCGAAGACAGAAAAGAAAGCAGTATACTTCCTCCTTTAATTGGGGCTTAACAGGGTGTTGTAACACAAAGTATATACTTATTCCCCTGCCTCAGCTGAACAGGATAGAACCAGTGGTCTAGTGGCAATTACAACTGCCTCACATGTAATACTTCCCTGGTTCGAATCCCAGTAAGGGTATGGCTAGCTGAAGAGAGCTAACTAACTCGAAATAGATCTGTCCTAGTCTCCCTTATTTAATTATTTATCAGCTCAAAACCTTACACACATGTAAACAAAAGACAACAAAATAAATAGCTTTCTGTCGGTATGGTCTCTGGTGATGAGCCGAAAGACAGAAAAGAAAGCAGTATGCTTCCTCCCTTAATTGGGGCTTAACAGGGTGTTGTAATACAAAGTATATATATATCTATAAATATAAATATAAAATAAACCAGGCAGGTAAAAGGGTTAGAGGAAGAATGTGGTTTGCAACATCTGGGGGAAAAATGAGAAGCCATGGTTGCAACCAATCAGGGCAGAGAAGGGCAGCATTATCGGCTCCGCCTGTGGAATTTCTGCCTGATGCAAGGTAAGGCAGTTATTCCATTCATTGCTTTTGGCCTCGACAACGATAAAAGATGGGCCTGCAGACAGACATCTATTTCTGATTGTCCTACCTTGGCTGAGAAGCTGTAAGTTGCGGACTTCCTCCCGCACCTGAAGCTGCAGCACCTGTTGGAGCACTTCCTGTCGCTGAGACTCCTGGATAATCCCCATGCGTTGTAGTTTCTCCCCATTCAACCGCAAGAGGGCCCGGCCTGCGAAAAAGGAAGCCAAAGAACGGCTCTTCACACCACCAAGCACCAGGAGACGGTGAGTTCTAGTCCTACCTTAGCCATGAAAGCTGGCTGGGTGACTTTGGGCTGATCACTAGGAGACAGTGAATTCTAGTCCCATCAATCACTAGAACTCACCGTCTCTAGTCCCATCTTAACCATAAAAGCTGACTGGGTGACTTTGGGCCAATCCCCAGGAGATGGTGAGTTCTAGTCCCACCTTAGCCATGATTTGATGTTGATTGTACCCTATGACTATCATTAAATGTTGTACATTATGATTCTTGACTCTTAACAAATGTTCCTTCTTTATGTATACTGAGAGTATTTACACCAAGACAAATTCCTTGTGTGTCCAATCACACTTGGCCAATAAAGTATTCTTTCTATCTATCTATCTATCTATCTATCTATCTATCTATCTATCTATCTATCTATCTATCTATCTATCTATCTATCTATCTATCTATCTATCTATCTATCTATCTATCTATCTATCTATCTACCTACCTACCTACCTACCTACCTACCTACCTACCTACCTACCTATCTATCTATGAAAGCTAGCTGGGTGACTTTGGGTCAAGCACCAGGAGACGGTGAATTCTAGTCCCATGTTAACCATGAAAACTGATGGGTGACTTTATGCCAATCCCCAGGAGACGGTGAGTTCTAGTCCTGCCTTAGGCATGAAATTCAGCTGGGTGACTTTGGGCCAATCCCCAGGACACTTCGATTTATTTATTTTCGTCATATATGTACACTTCTAAGCAACATTCCAATATGTAGTTCGCTCGATTGTGGTTTTGATCACGGGGGATGCTGCAATAGTCATAAGTCTGAAAAATGTTCATAAGCCACTTTTTTTCAGAGCTGTTGCAACTTTGAACGGCCACTCAACGAACTGTGAGTGAACTGATTCTCGACTCTTGATGAATGTATCTTTTTTTTTATGTATACTGAGAGTATTTTCACCAAGACAAATTCCTTGTGTGCCCAATCACACTTGGCCAATAAAGAATTCTACTCTACTCTACTCTACTCTACTCTACTCTACTCTATTCTACTCTACTCTACTTCTCTTCTTTTTCTCTTCTCTTCTCTTCTCTTCTCTTCTCTTCTCTTCTCTTCTCTTCCCTTCTGTGGCAAGTCGAGGATTATCTGTATTTTGAAAAGCCAATGTGGGAGTCTCTTTGGAGGCGGTTCAATGGCTCATTCTTGATAGCCCTTTGCTCTGCCTTGAGGATGGCCTGCCCTACCACATTCAATAATGCAGCTCTATCCAGATGGATGGCTTCTGATGGAATTCATTTCCTAAGGCAGACTTTGCCCAGCTTTTCTCTTCCACCCAAACTCGTTTCCTGGGACCACTTTGGCAGACGGAGGCAATCTTCCATGCATCCCATCCCCCAAGGAAGGCATCGGAGTTTCCCATCATGCCTTGCTCCTCATAGCTAGAGGCCGTCGGTATAGCGGCCTTATAACATCTCCCATTTCCACTTTCTCGGGGGTCCAATTTGAGAGACTTTTGTTTTATTTCCAGCAGAAAGAATTGAGTGAGTGGTTCCATTCGGTTTTTTTTATTATTATTGTGGCCCCTGGGGCAATGAAGCGCTCATTCTTTGTGAATGCAGGGGATTAAAAAAAAATAAGAATAAAAAAAAACCCTATACACACAGAGAGACATACAGGCACATGTAACAAAGGCATACGCCTCACCCAAAGATAGCCTTCCATTGATTTCTCCTCTCCTGCTATATTTGTTTTCCTGCCATTCTGGAAACACACAGAGTTTTACGGTAGGAAGATAGAGGATAACCTATATTTAATTCTGGGCAGTCCTAACTGAATGAATGCAAAGCAACCAACCGACCAACCAAAATAAAACAGGAAAGTCAGAAACAAAACAAGCTGAACTACAGAGTCATCCTGAAGGCCAGACAAAGAATAATGGATGGAAACTGAACCAAGGAGAGATTCAACCTGGAAATATGGAGAAATTTCCTGATAGTGAGAGCAATCAAGCCATGTAACAGAAGTTGCTTTCAGAAGTTAACAGATAACAGATAATTGGAAAAGTTGGAAGGGACCTTATAGGTCATCTAGTCCAACCCTCCACCCAAGTGGGAGACCCTACACCATTTCTGACAGATGGCAATCCAATCTCTTCTTGAAAGTCTCAAGTGATGAAGCTCCCACAACTTCCGAGGGCAAAGCTGTTCCATTGGTTGATTGTTCTCACTGTCAGAAAGTTTCTCCTTATTTCCAGGTTGAATCTCTCCTTGTTCAGTTTCCAGCCATTATTCCTTCTCTGGCCTTTGGGTGCTGTGGAAAATAGCTTGACCCCTTCCTCCTCCCTGTGGCAGCCCCTCAAATATTGGAAAACTGCTATCCTGTCTCCCCTGGTCCTTCTCTTCACTAGATTAGTTGTGAGAGCTTCATCCCTGGAGGCTTTCAAGAACAGACTGGACTGCCATCTGTCAGAAATGATATAGGGGCTGCTTGGGTTGGACTAGATGACCTACAAGGTCCCTTCCAATGCTGTTAATCTGTATCTGTATCGTAATCTTTTGGATAATGGCAGTGTTAACTCATAAAATATTTCTATGGTCTTTTTAGAATTGCCAACAGAAAGTGGGGAGGGAAAGGGGTTTGAAAGAGCAGTGTGGCAGCTTGGAAATCAAAAGTGCATTCCATAAATAGTTATTCAAAGATAGTAACAAGGTGACTGAAGTTTCTGCCATGCAAATATCTAATTGGACAGCATGATTGATGACTCTTGGCTATGGAGGTGTCCCATTGGAGAATATGAATTAGGATACACCCAAGGGGTGGGGCAAAAACCAGGGCCAAGGGTGACAATGAATTATGTGTCTCAGAGTCGGCTACAGCCAGGCAGTGCCGGACATGTTAACTCCCAATAAATCTTTTTGAAGTTTTGGAAGTTTGGCTCGAGACTCATGACTTAATTGGGGGCAACAGCTGGAATCCTGACAGGGAGTTACTGATTGTCCATGGCTTTGCCACTCTTCAACGTGCCCTGACTGATGCTTACCTGTGATGGCGTGGTGTGAGAAAGCCTCCACATAGATGAGATAATTGTGTGGGCAATGCTTCTTCAGCCATTTGCACACATCCTGCTGGGTCCATAGCACCACCGGCTTGGTAAGACTCCCTAAAGTAGGACTGGTGTGGTAGATTCCATAGTGCTCATAAGTCCGGCTCTAAAAGCATCAAGGAAAGAAGAAAAGATCGAAGAACAGAGTTACGGAGCGTAGAATTTGCAGCGGTACCAAGTTTTGAAGAATTTTGCACCAAAGTTTATTCCTAAATAGAACATTTATGCACCAACGTTTATTCCTGAATACAACATTTTTTTTAAAAAAACTAGCAACTTCTGAGTGCTCCAACACTGGAGGTTTTGAAGAAGAGTTTGGACAACCATTTGTTTGAAATGGTTTAGGGTTTCCTGTCTAAGCAGGGGGCTGGACTAGAAGACCTCCAAGGTCCCTTCCCACTCTGTTATTCTCTTCTCTTCTCTCCGAACTTCAGAACTAGTTTGTAACCAACCCCAGAGAGTCTCGTCGTAATTTCAAACGCTCACTAATTATTCTGAAGGGTTCTTTTACTTTGGAATTATAACAATTCATGCAACATGAACTATAACAATTCATGCAACCAGGGAGGAACTAGCCATATTTGCATTAGATGTGAAGATTGAATACGTTTTAATGTACTAATCTGTTTTGCAAATCTAACGCCTCTGGTGAGTTTTTGCTTTGACAAATTGTGCAAAACCAGAAAAGAGTTGATCAAGTGAATTGCAAGCCTGTAAGTCACTTTCATTCACATGGCTGTTGCAGATCTTGTTTTGTGTCCACTGTGAAGCTGCAGTTAGCTTTAGGATATTATTGCTTTATGCCTTTTTTTTCACCAAATGTATTTTTCCTGTGTTAAACCAATTAACAAAACAAAAAGTAGACTTATGTGAAACGGAGTTAATGATGCAGCCTCAAACTTAATTTTAATCGTAATTTTAAAAGGAGGCTGGAGTAATTATGCTATAAAAAGGCAACTAAAACAGTATGGGCTTCCTTATATAGCAAGGGTGGGCAATTATGGCCCCTTTAGGACCTGTGGACTTCAATTCCCAGAATTCCTGAGCCAGCATTATTCTCCATCCTATTCTATTAAAATCATGCCTTTTTTACTCCTTTGTCTGCTCTGGGATAATTTTCCCTTTAAATCTTGGCTGTTCATGGCAGGCTGGAGCTAGCTAATCCTGGTAAGTAAAACTGAAGAAAAATGCAACTTGCACGGACAGCGTTCATGACTTATTTCCAAAGATTTGAAACTGATCTAAGCAACCTGGGCCCAAGAGTGACAGCATCTTTTCCTGAAAAATGCGAGCCCGCAGATGGCATTATCCAAAATTCCTTTGTCACTGAGTTATAAGTAGCCAGCAATTCACTAGCAAGAGACAGATATGTTTATTATTTTTTTTTTTGCAAATTGGCAAAATGTCTTAATTTACTTCTCTTCACTCCCTATTTATTTATTATTGCAATGCTCTCTACATGGGGCTCCCCTTGAAGAGTCTCCGGAGGTTACAGTTGGTCCAGCATGCAGCCGCGCGGGTGATTGTGGGTGCCCCTCGGAGCTCCCACGTTACACCGCTTCTCCGCAGGCTGCACTGGCTTCCTGTGGCCTACCGGATTCGATTCAAGGTGGTACTGATGGTATTTAAAGCGCTCCATGGCTCGGGACCTGGGTACTTACGGGACCGCCTACTGCCATCGTCAACCTCCCGCCGCCCAGTACGCTCCCACAGGGTTGCCCTACTCGGGGTTCCGCCGCCTGGCCGCTGTCGGCTGACGGCCCCGAGAGTTCGGGCTTTCTCTGTGGGAGCTCCCTCCCTATGGAATGATCTCCCCCTGGAGATACGGGCTATGACGGATATTCTGACCTTCCGGCGCGCAGTGAAAACCCTATTTTTTAAACAGGCCGGCCTGGCCCAGTAACTGTATTTGTGGTTTTAACTAATTTTAATTGGGGTTTTATTAGTTTTTAATTTTTAATTGAATTGAATAGACAGCCGGATCAAATTATTTAATCTATTTTTAATTATATTTATTGTATATTTATTGTATATTTTTTAGTAGGCTGTACACCGCCCCGAGTCCCTTTCTGGGAGAGGGAGCGGTATAAAAGTGTGATTAAATAAATAAATAAAATAAATTTACTTCAAACCAGCCTACGTTGGCTTAAATAGGAAGCTATGAATGGAGGTCGGAAACCCTGGCATTTGGACACAATTGTCAAACTCAGTGTTTCCCAACCTAGGTCCTTTTAAGAGGACTACAAATCCCAGAAGTCCCCAACCCTGCTGGCTAGCCCAGTGGTCCACAACCATCTCCAGGGGCTTGAGCCATACAGAACCAGGCCATAAAAGTGATGGGCAAGTGCCAGAGGTGGTGAATTCAGCAGGTTCTGACCAGTTCTGGAGAATCAGTAGCGGACATTTTGAGTAGTTCGGAGAACTGGCCAATCCCACCTCTGACTGGCCCCGCCCCCATCTATTCTCCACCTCCCGAGTCCCAGCTGATTGGCTGGGTCTCCTTTGGTTGCCCTGCACAGGAGAACGGAGCTGGAAAGCAGGTTAGTGGGGTGAGGAGGGAATGGGGATTTTGCAGTATCCTTCCCCTGCCACACCCACCAAGCCACACCCACAGAACCGGTAGTAAAAAACATTTGAATCCCACCACTGGTGAGCGCGCACACATGCATGCACATCTCCCCCTGTGTGAACAACCGGTGAATGCACGCACGTGGTATGTGCTCCATTTGTGCAAGTGGTGGGCACGCATGCATGCCACTCAGACAATTGGAGCTGCACACATGTGCTTGCCTGCTGCTTGTGCAAAGCCATCCCTTCCCTCCAACCTGCCAAGTCTGCAAAGACACAAATGTTGGGGAACTCTGGGCTAGGCTATTATAGGCGGTCCTTGACTTACAACCATTCGTTTAGCGTTGAAGTTACAACCACACTAAAAAAAAATGCCTTAGAACCGCTCCTTGCACTTACAAGTGCTATATCCCTACAGCCATATGATCAAAATTCATGTGTTCCGCTGGGTATAATATTGTGGTGGGTGCATTGGTGAGAATGGAGCATTTTCAGGGTAATTCTGCAGACTGCCAGCAGTTTGATCCTGACTGGCTCAAGGTCAACTCAGCCTTCCATCCTTCCGAGGTGGGTAAGATGAGGACCCAAATTGTTGGGGGCAAAGAGGCTGACTCTGTAAACTGCCCAGAGAGGGCTGTGAAGCATTGTGAAGCGGTATATAAGTCTAAGTGCAATTGTTATTTCTATTCTGTTCTGTTCTGTTCTATTCTATTGCCCTGTTGGCGCACTGGTCAGAATGCAATATTGCAGACTGACTCTGCCCACAGCCAGCAGTTTGATCCTGACCAGCTCAAAGGTCAACTCAGCCTTCCGTCCTTCCGAGGTGGGTAAAACGAGGACCCAGATTGTTGGGGGCAAGAGGCTGATTCTGTAAACTGCCCAGAGAGGGCTGTGAAGCACTGTGAAGCGGTATATAAGTCTAAGGGCTATTGCTAATGTAGACTACGCTCCTCAGGGTACATCTCGGGCAACATGCCGTGGTTAAATGATCTATAGTTTCCAGGTGCTGGGCCTCCCAAGGATCTCCCAGCAAGAAGAAGTAGTGTGAGCACTGAAAATTAAAAACTGCCATTAATGTTGTATTCTTTTACACTGTGCGAAATAAATAAGAAAAGGTGTCTGGCAACTGGCAGGTAATTTCGATAGCTGCGGCATGCTGTGGTCACGTGGCCATGATTCACCATGTTTCTTTGACGCAAACCAGTGTTTACTTCCAGCGATCTGCTTAATGAGTGACATCACTCAGGACTGTAATTCTGGGCTCAATGACAAATGTAAATCAAGGACTATCTGCACGGCACAGATGTCTGTGGACATTCTCAGTCATCCAGGCCATGGTTGTACCAAGGGTGCTTTTTCCAAAAGGGCAAATCTATCCAAGGAAAGTAAAAACCAAGATAACTGAATTGCACCTTTGGGCACATACATTACAAGGACCTCACTTGGATCTAGGCAGGACGTCATGTTTGGTTCACATGGAGATCAGTGGTGGGATTCAAATTTTTTTTACTGCCAGTTCTATGGGCGTGGCTAGGTGGGCATGGCCATGTGACTGGGTGGGAATGCCTTTTTTTTTTGCAGCACCCCTCCCCTGTTTTTTGGGCCTCCTGGGTCTCAGGGAAGCATCCTGGGGGGCGATTTTGCTCCCAGGAAGCTTCCCTGGGGGCCAGGAAGGGGAAAAAATGGAGCGTGGGGTGCTTTCCTGGGCCTCAGGGGTGAAATAGTAAGACAGTGAGGAGAATCCCAGCACAACTGATTGTAGGAACAGCTGATTGTTGGGAGGGAAAAAAAAAAGAAATACCTTAAGGAGTGACTGGGTGGCATGAACGTCAGGCGGGCAGGGCGAGCGAGCATTGGGCGGGCGGGGCAAGCGAGCGCCAACTGGGCGACTGGGTTGGGGGTGTGGCCAGCCAGAAGTTACTACCGGTTCAGTGACCCACGCAAAATCCTTGCTACCAGTTCGCCTGAACCGGTGTGAACCAGCTGAATATCACTACTGATGGAGATCTTTCCAGCAATGGGATCCTACCTTTTCCACTGCTGGTTTGGTGATCGTGCGTGCGCATATAACACGCATGCGCAGCTTTCCACACAGCCCTGCAGCACCCATCAGCTGAGAGGATAAAGAAAAGTGCAGGGACGGGCGGGAGAGCTGATCCTGCGCTTTTCTTTCTCCTCTCAGCCGATTGTCGGCTTTTTTCCTCCTCTCAGCTGATCATGGGAGGCACTAATCTGGGCGTAGCCAATTCTGAGATACGTAATTCACTGTCACCCTTGATCCTGCTTCCTCCCTTCCACCCCCTGGGTGTATCATCCAATGAAAAACATCCATAGCCAAGAGTCATCAATCATGCTCTCCAATTAGATTTTTGCACAGCAGAAGCTTCAGCCATCTAATCAGTCTTTGAAGAAAATATGAATGGAATGTACTTTCGATTCCACACTGCCGCCTGCTCTTTGAAACTCCTCCCCCTTCTTTCTGTTGTCAACTATAAAACCATGTATACAAAATGTTTTATGAGTTGACACATTTATTTACTTATTTTTTATTTATTTATTAGAATTTGTCAAACAAGAACGGGAAGAAGGATAAAAAAGAAAATACAATGATAGGGACGATAGGCACGTTAAGTGCACTTATGCATGCCTCCCTCTACTGACCACTTAAGTATGAAGTAAGGTCATGGAAGTCCATCTGTGACTGAAACGGTGAAAATTTGCGTCTGAGACAACTGGATCACGTAGAGCATTCCAGACTTTGACAACTCTATTGCAGAAATCATTTTTTTTTACATTTAATTTGATCCTGAAAAGATTGTTGCTGCAAAAGTCACACTACCAAGTAGTGGTAGGTTTCAATTTTTTTTAAACCCCTCATTCTTCGTGTGCGCGTAGGGGGTTTGCTACTGACCTTCCCCTGCAATCCTGCATTCACCCTGTGTCTTCAACAGCTGACGCACGGCAATCAGCTGTGCCGCGCGAAGCAGCTGAGGTTGAAAGGCAGGAAATAAAAGTCGGTATAGAGCCGAGGTGGGTGGGAGGGCCAAGCAGCTGATCGTTGGAGCGAATTGATTCGCTCCCAGATGATCGTCGGAGCTACCGGTTTGGTCGAACCGGGCCAAGCCGGTAGAATACCACCATTGCTGCCAAGTATTTCCAACATTTCCAGGCCTTATGATGTCAGCAGCTCCACGGCTGCCACTGCTATCCTTTACTTATTTGTTTATTTATCGAGAGGTGCCATCCTACCTGGGAGTTCTCGGTCCCTGGTTGCTGAAGGAGCTTGACGGGTCTCCCTCCGGCTGTCCTCTGGCTTCGCCCATCGTGCCAGGTGAGATTGCCGCCTGAATTCCTCTGCAGGCGGTAACTGAGATTCTCAGCCGATACGGTGTGCTCCAAAAGGTTCGGGCAGAAGCCAAAGTGAGTCGCAGCCACTGTGGAGCAGAGAAAGTGCAAACTTAAATGCTCAGCTTCTAGGTTGCTCCTCACATTGCACAAGAAAAAAACCCAAAGATTTAGTTTGGTGCTGGCCTAGAAACCAGGAGATGGTGAGTTCTAGTCTCATCAGGAGACATGAAAGCTGGCTGGGTGACTTTGATTCAATCACCAAGTGAATTCAAGTCCTGCCTCTGGCATGAAAGCTGGCTCGGGGACTGTGGGCCAAGATGGTGAGTTCTAGTCTCATCTTAGGCATAAAAGCTGGCTTGGTGACTTTGAGCTAATCATCAGAAGATGGTGAGTTCTAATCTCATTTTAGGCATAAGGGTGGCTCAGTGACTTTGAACTAATCACCAGGAGACAGTGAGTTCTAGTCTCATTTTAGGTATAAGGGCTGGCTCAGTGACTTTGAGCCAATCACCAGGAGACGGTGAGTTCTAGTCTCATTTTAGGTATAAGGGCTGGCTCAGTGACTTTGAGCCAATCACCAGGAGACGGTGAGTTCTAGTCTCATTTTAGGTATAAGGGCTGGCTCAGTGACTTTGAGCCAATCACCAGGAGACAGTGAGTTCTAGTCTCATTTTAGGTATAAGGGCTGGCTCAGTGACTTTGAACTAATCACCAGGAGACAGTGAGTTCTAGTCTCATTTTAGGTATAAGGGTGGCTCAGTGACTTTGAACTAATCACCAGGAGACAGTGAGTTCTAGTCTCATTTTAGGTATAAGGGTGGCTCAGTGACTTTGAACTAATCACCAGGAGACAGTGAGTTCTAGTCTCATTTTAGGTATAAGGGTGGCTCAGTGACTTTGAGCCAATCACCAGGAGACGGTGAGTTCTAGTCTCATTTTAGGTATAAGGGTGGCTCAGTGACTTTGAACTAATCACCAGGAGACGGTGAGTTCTAGTCTCATTTTAGGCATAAGGGCTGGCTCAGTGACTTTGAGCCAATCACCAGGAGACGGTGAGTTCTAGTCTCATTTTAGGTATAAGGGCTGGCTCAGTGACTTTGAGCCAATCACCAGGAGACGGTGAGTTCTAGTCTCATTTTAGGTATAAGGGCTGGCTCAGTGACTTTGAGCCAATCACCAGGAGACGGTGAGTTCTAGTCTCATTTTAGGTATAAGGGCTGGCTCAGTGACTTTGAGCCAATCACCAGGAGACGGTGAGTTCTAGTCTCATTTTAGGTATAAGGGTTGGCTCAGTGACTTTGAGCCAATCACCAGGAGACAGTGAGTTCTAGTCCCACCAATCACTAGAACTCACCGTCTCTAGTCCCATCTTAACCATGAAAGCTGACTGGATGTTTCTGGCCCAATCCCTCCCTGTCAGACCCAACCCATCTCACAGGGCCGTTGTTTGGAGGAAAAGAGGAATATTACAAATGTTTGCCACCATGAGTAGGTAATAAAGGTGGGATAAAAAAAAACCTAATAGATATGTAAAGAAAAATAATAATTCTGGTTAAGTATCGTCAATGGGGCTCTCCCCCTTGGAGGTCTGAACCTGTTGGCTTCCACCACTCACTTTGGAGGCCCTGAAAGATCACCTGTGAATGGCAGAAGCTTGGCAAGGAGGCCTGCCAGTTTTAGAAGTGGATGGGAAGAATGTCCAAGAGGGAAACTCCCTCTGTGCGGATCAATAACACAACACAGTTGGTTTTCTTTTGCTGCAGACCTGAAGACGAAAGAAAATTCATCTTTTTTCCACTTTGCAGCTTTTGCCAGCCTAGCCTGTAACCTGATGTCAGCTTTCAGTGTCCTCTTCTTTTTCAAGGACCCGCAGACACACCAACACACACACTTCCTTCTTTTGTATCGGCAGAGAACCCAACAAAGCCAACAACGTCATGGAGAAGTTTTACTCACTTCAGAGCAATTAAATGCAGAGGCCAGAGATGGCCAGGCGCTCAGCCCTTCTGGCAATTTAGAGATAGGCTCTACAGCCAGCCGTTTGTGCCAGATGCTGATAAATTATCCACCCCAATGTATTAGATTTATGCCATATTTTGGCAGGGCTGGGCCTCTGAAATGATGCAGAAGCCTGTCTGCCCAGGGCAGCTGAATACACAGCTGGAGAACTGGGGCTCACAAAAAAAAATAACGTCTGTTTATCTACCTGCTGCAACAAAGGATCGCTCCCCCTTGTCTACGGTCACACAACAATCCGAACTCTAAACCCAAGTCAACAAATCACAGATTGTGTTCGCTTAACTTGCGATGCACAAGCAACTTTTAGCGGCCTAAAAATCAGGAGATGGTGAATTCCAGTCCTGCCTTAAGACATGAAAGCTGGCTGGGTGACTTTGGGCTAATCACCAGGAGACGATGAGTTCTAGTCTCCCACCTTAGGCATGAAAGCTGGCTGGGTGACTATGGGCCAATCACCAGGAGACTGTGAGTTCTAGTCCTGCGTTAGGCATGAAAGCCAGCTGAGTGACTTTGGGTCAATCACTAGGAGATGGTGAGTTCTAGTCCCACCTTAGGCATGAAAGCTGACTGGGTGAACTTTGGGCCAATCACCAGGATCAGAATTCAATGTCTTGTAGATCTTCAAAGCTCTATCAGAAATGTATTCCTGGGGAAGGGGGTGTTACCCATCCTTAACTCAATTAGTTCCACCAACACGATTTCTAAAATGTCAAGATTCCCATGGTTGATCATTGGAATATAGGCCAAAAAGGCAATGTCTTCACGACAGCTTCCAATGTTTGCTTCCTTGAAGGGAAAGTAACTGGTCATTGATCCTGACAAATGAAGAGCAGTCATTGCAACGAACAGGTAGATTCAGGGCCCTGACTTAACATTTGTTTCACGCGCTCTGGAATAAACTCATTCAGAGAAACAAATTCCTTTTTGTCAGTTCCCTAGGCCATGAAATCCTTTTGCAGGAACCATTGCGAAATCTACCCTGCAAAGGCTTTATTAAAGTGGGAGAGAAAAATATAAATAGATGGCTAGATATGACCTACCTGGACTAACAAAGCCCAATGAAAAACACCTTTTTTTTTTAATCTCTGCGTTAGCAGTAATAAGCCCATCCATCTTGAGCTCGTAGGAGCTCTGGTGTGCTCTTTGTAGTTCTGCAACCATGGCAAGAGTGAAAAAAACAACAAGACTTTAATTCAACATTTTAATAGGTTTTAAATACTCCACTTAGAGAAAAACATTCTACATTCCTGATGGGAGGGTGGCTGATTCAGAATTTCTCACATATAAATTCAGGATATTTCAGTACAGGGAGTTCTCGGCTTATAGACGTTCATTTAGTGACCGTTCAAAGTTATGACATTGAAAATGCACAATACTGTATGTTGATTCCTAAGTAGCCGGCTACTTCTGCTGATTGCCAGCTGCCAGCAGTTTTGCAGGTCAATTCTCACTGGCTCAAGGTTGACTTGGCCTTCCATCCTTCCGAGGTCAGTAAAATGAGGAGCCACCTTGTTGGAGGCAAGAGGGTGACTCTGTAAACCACTTAGAGAGGGCTATAAAGCACTGTAAAGCGGTATATAAGTCTAAGTACTATTGTTATTGCCCTTCCTTCCTTCCTTCCTTCCTTCCTTCCATGTCCTTCCCACCCTTCCTCCTGTCTCCTTCGTTCTTTCCTACCGTCCTGCCTTCTTTCTTTTTTCCCTCCCGCTTACCTGTTTCCTTCCTTCCTTCCTCCTTCCCACCCTTCCTCCTGTCTCCTTCCTTCCTTCCTTCCTTCCTTCCTTCCTTCCTTCCTTCCTTCCTTCCTTCCTTCCTTCCTTCCTTCCTTCCTTCCTTCCTTCCTTCCTACCTGCCTTCTTTCCTCTTTCCCTCCTGCTTACCTACTTTCCTTCCTTCCTTCCTCTGTGTGTGTAACACCCGAAGCCACCCAGAAACCCAAAGAACAGGGTTCAAAATGAAAACTTAGCTTAGTGCTCGAGAACAAGCGTCGCTGAGATCGGGTCCGTTTCACTGAAATACAGACCGATGGGCAGCCTTGCAAACGGACTGTGAGAAAGGGGGAAAAAAAACCAGGAGGGGGCTGTGTGCACAGCCAGAGTGCCAACATTGGTGTGCCTGGCACCATTCGTGGCTTTGCATGTCTTTCTTCCCTGCTTTTACTCCCCCAGTTTTCTCCAGACTCTCCTTTGCCCCTTTCCCCTGCCCTCCACTTCTAGGAAACCATTCCAGCCTATGATTAAAAGAAGGATTAAGTCCCCCCTCCCTGCTGGCTATACAAAACCTCCCCTCCCACCCTGCTTTCTCTCCCTTTGTGGTCTGCTGCGATAATCCGTCCTCTCCCAGCCGTGCTTTGATTAACCTCCAAAGGGAAGGATGCAAATGGGCAAATGAAAAAATTCCTAGAAAACAGAATTCCTTCTCCCACGAGCCGGACGCCTAAATCGGGTCCCCCTCTCAGGACCTATTAACCTTGTGTCAAGTGGGGATTTCCAGAGACACACGCTGCCACTCCAATGGCCAGCCGGCAGCCTCCGGCAACCTGCTCTGCACCACCCTGTGCAAATTCTCTGAATCTAGAGTGAAAAGCCTGGTAAAAACACCAGGTTGTCTAGTGGTTAAGGCAACAGCTAGAGAGTGGGAGAGGATGAGTTCTAGTCCTGCCTTAGGCATGAAAGCTGCCTGGGTGACTTTGGGCTAATCACCAGGAGACGATGAGTTCTAGTCTCCCACCTTAGGCATGAAAACTGGCTGGGTGACTTTGGACCAATCGTCAGGAGACTGGGAGTTCTAGTCCTGCCTTAGGCATGAAAGCAAGCTGGGTTACTTTGAGCCAGACAACAGGAGGTGATGAGTTCTAGTCCCGCCTGAGGCATGAAAGCAAGCTGGGTAACTTTGGGCCAATCACCAGGAGACAGTGAGTTCTAGTCCCATCTTAGGCGTGAAAGCCAGCTGGGTGAAATTGGGACAGTCACAAGGAGATGGTGAGTTCTAGTCCCATCTTAGGAATGAAAGCAAACTGGGTGACTTTGGGCCAATCACCAGGAGACAGTGAGTTCTAGTCTTACTAGGTGAAAGCAAACTGGGTGACTTTGGGCCAATCACCAGGAGACAGTGAGTTCTAGTCCTACTGGACCAGAGACATGAAAGCTGCCTGGTGACTTTGGGCCAATCACCAGGAGACAGTGAGTTCTAGTCCCATCTTAGCGTGAAATCCGGCTCGGTGACTTTGGCCTAATCATCAGGAGATGGTGAGTTCTAGTCCTGTCTTAGGCATGAAAGACAGTTGGGTAACCTTGAGCCAATCATTCTCTCTCATCCCAAGGCGTCTCACACAGTTGTTGTTGTGGGGAAAATAGAAGGAGAACAGACTATTGTGTCTGTTCACAGCCTTGAGTTATTTGCACATATGCAAACAAAGAAAGAGAGGGGAAAACACAGCAATACCATTTGTTCCCCTTGCTCAGAATCCCCTCAACATTCGTCCTTGGGTTTCAAATTCCTAAACGAGATAAGATGCAGTTTGTAAAATGGCTTCACAGCCTGGTGGGACCAAAAACATTTAGGCTGAAGGGCACGGATTCCCATCTTCCTATCCATTCCAAGTCTTGGTCAGAAGAAGCTGGCTCAGAGGCATGAAGGGCAAACCAGCTGCGTCCGATTGCAAGTCTCAAGATCATCAGAAACTCACAACTCTTCTACTGATCCGATTCTGGCTTACAGTTGGACTGGCCATCATTCACAGTCTGATCTTGCATTGTGCAACCTGGGCCATGAGCTTCCTTGGCTGTGTGTGTGCGTAAGAGAGAGATATCTAACCATTTTGGGATCCTGGTATTGGCATCTCTCGGCAGGGGGTGGAGGGTGGAAATTTTAGTCTCTCCAGACCAGTGGTGGGCTGGGGACCACTGGTGGTCCATGAGAAAATTTTGGTGGTCCGTAGAGAAATGTCACCCCCAAAGCAATTAATCCAGGTGGTGCGGGAATACAAGGCTATGCCGCCCACATGGCCCGCGGGAACACAAAGCTTGCGTCACTTGCATTGCAAACAACATGAGGTAGTGAGGGGAGGGGAGAAAGGGTGGAGGGGGGGGAACTTGCCCCACTTGTTCCACGTGCCTCGCTTAGCCATCGGGCTGCTTCTTTCTGCTTCTTTCTTCTTCTGCTTTTAGCTGCACGCAAGGAACGCAGCAAAAGTCTTTCTCTCTCTCTCCCAAACTCCGCCAGAAATGAGTCTTTGGGACCCTGCAAGGCTTCCTGCTCCGGAGGCTGCGACGGTGTATCAAGTCTCATGAAGACTCATTTCTGGCCGAGTTTGGGGGAGAGAAAGAAAGACTTCTGCTGCTTCTGCTGCTTTCCTTGCATGAAGCTAAAAGTCTCTCTCTCTCTCTCCTCCCTGAGAATGGAGCTGGAGATGGTATCCTGCGATCCCAAATAAAGAATGATCGATCGCTAGGAAAACGAGGTGGAAGATTTTCCTGCAGACTTTTTTGGGGATTTTCCCAGGGTCTCTGGTCCGTGGGATTTAAAATTATGAGTTTGGTGGTCCCTGAGGTCCAAAAGGTTGGCGACCCCTGCTCCAGGCTACAGGGAGTCCTCTACTTACAACATTTCATTTAGTGAGCATTCAAAGTTACAACGGCACTGAAAAAGGTGACTTATGACCGCTTTTCACATGACCATAGCAGCATCCCGTGGTCAGGGGATCAAAATTCAGACACTTGGCGACGGGCTCATATTTATGACACTTGCAGTATCCGGAGGTCACGTGATCCCCTTTTACAACTTTCTGACAAGCAACGTCCATTTGGAAGCCAGATTCATTTAACAACCAGGGTGACTAGCTGAACAACTGCCGTGATTCACTTAACAACGGTGACAAAAAAGCTCATCAAATAAGGCCAAACTCTCCCAACGAATGTTTCACTTAGCATAGAAATGTTGGGTTTAATAACGGCTGTTAAGTTGAGGGCTATTTGTAGCGTTATTCAAATGTAATGAGTTGAAGAAGTGTGGTGGACTTCAACTCCCAGAATTTCCCCAGCCAGCTGGCTGGGGAAATTCTGGGAGTTGAAGTCCACCTATCTTAGCCTTCCTACAGGTGAGAGACACTGCATGCCTGCCCCATCTTCATTTTCACAGATCAAGGCCCACAAGAGGAAAGGATAGAAGGCACCTTAGGATCAAAATATGCTGACTGCTTTGTTAAAAAAAGAAAAAAAGCTGGAAATGGATTAATTGCTTAATTGCAGGCAGATTGCTTAAGGATTTGCCGTTCTTTCCAGCAATCGGTTAACCAACTGATTTAATGTAAATATGTACATGGGTAGAAAAAAAACCACCTTTGCAGGCAGATTTTTCTGCCTTCCTCTTTATCTTTATCTTTTATTTCATCATACGATATCTTCGAGCTTTCCGCTATTCTCAGAGGTGCTGTATAAAAATCCATTTTACAGCCTGCACATGGCCAATTCACCCTGGATCTCTCCGAAGATTAATTTTCCACGGGATGCTGATTGATGAGCCAGAGAAAGCACGCTTTAGCCTAATGTGGGATAAGATGCAAGCCCGCATCGTCGGGTTTAATGCCGCGATCCTTTAATCTTCTCTTTTGTAAAATAAATACGCCTAGTTTTTCTCTCTGTTCCTCTTGTGGCTTGGTTTCCAGATTCTCTATCAACCTGGTAAATGCCTTTGCATATCTGTCTTGTAGGTAAAAAGATGATTATCTTCTATCCTTTTCCCTTCATTTTGTCGCGATAGAAGTAGAACAGTTATCACGAGTCCGGGAGTTCAGCCAAGAGTGAGGAAAACTCCCCTAACCCCTCGAGGGTCAATTTAGTGACCAATCAGGATTACAGATGTGGCCACGTGACATGGACTACATTTCCCAGGATGCCTTAACTACATTTACTTTGATGCATTCCCTTAAGGGGACAGCTCACAATTGCTACCTAACTATCCAATTCCCATACACTGGCTGGATAGCACATCTCCGTCATCTTAGGTCATGGTTGTCCTAAAAGAAAACTCCACACCCATTTGCACTACTTCAGGTGATCCTGATGACACAGATGAACCTCCAAGGGGCCTCAACAACTCGCCAAAAGTTTGCAAATGACCAACTGTCTTCAAGGAGTATAAATCCTTCCATTCCCCACCATCCAATCAGAGTGGAAGAAGCTTCTTGGATGGGAAGCGAAACGCCTTCCAAGAAAAACCAGAAAGTCCAGTGGCCTCTGGGTGCTTTTTCAAGAGGTAACTGGACTTTCTGGTTTTTCTTCGAAGACATTTCGCTTCTCATCCAAGAAGCTCCTTCTGTTCTGACTGGATGGGGGGGAGTGGAAGGATTTATGTTCCTTGCAGACTGCTGGGCATGTCAGCTACGAAGCTGACCTAACTGAAGCCATTTTGGAAGCTTCAGTGTTGCCACAATGGAGCTGAGGGATAGGGAATAGAAATAGCTGGGGTTATATAGCCAAAACAAAATACTTTCTCCTGGGAACCAAGGACATTCTCACAATGTTTGTTATGGGTGTATTACTTGGGGAGGCATTTGCATAGCGCAAGCACAAATGCATTTCATCATGCCTGCTTTTCTTGGATTAGGGCAGAGGTCCCCAAACTTGGCAACTTTAAGACACGTGGACTTCAACTCCCAGAATTCGCCTGGCTGGAGAATTCTGGGAGTTGAAGTCCACAAGTCTTAAAGTTGCCAAGTTTGGAGACCTCTGGATCAGGGGAAGGGTTTCAAAGTTCAATATATATTTCCCCGTGTTTCTCCTGAGGCCTTTGGGGGCAAAGAGATAACGCCGAAGAGGATAGGCTGCAATGTTTGGCCCTGTTTATACACACACACACACAAGAGATAGACACAGTTGCTGTTGCAAGCCGAAAGCAAGAGAGTTGCCATTTTGACTTTTTTTTGGGGGGGGGTGGGGGGCAGCTCTAAACAGAGACCGCATGAAAAGGAATAACTCCGAACGCATCTATTTTCGGTCTGGTTTTTAAATGGTACCTTCCCGCTGCCAACTTTTGCTGGAAGGATTGTTACGGAGTGCTGGCGTTGGGTTTTTTTTCTAAAAAGCCCAGGAGTCTGTGGCTTGCCCAGCCCCACCTTAGGGCATCCAAAAAGGGCAGAAGAATGATTTCATAGCGGTTTGAACCTCTTTCGGTTGGGGGAAACCCCACTGTGATTGAAACCTTTAAAATAAGCAAAAAGCTCCTTCAAGATTTAGAAGGAGCCCTCTCTGTTTTCTTGGCTCAGCAGCTGCGATTTTGGCTCCCACCCTTTACCCTTTCTCTTGCAAACCTCAGCATTTTCCATCCCACCTCCATTTTGACCAAAAAACTCTGCCCCCCCCCATTTCCTAACGCCAGCAACGAAAGGGAAAGGAAAACAGAGTTCTTTCAGCACTTGAGATCTTCCACAAACAAGAGGCGACAGCTTTTCCAGCTCTTCTTTGGCAGAAGGATCTCCATCATGTTCGCCTCC
The DNA here is from genome assembly GCA_023653725.1 of Bungarus multicinctus. Taxonomy (NCBI): domain Eukaryota; kingdom Metazoa; phylum Chordata; class Lepidosauria; order Squamata; family Elapidae; genus Bungarus; species Bungarus multicinctus. Next base: position 127,955,773 of record CM042842.1, on the reverse strand, counting down.
CTACCCAAGAGGGTCAGGAAAACAAATGTGATCCCTTAAACTCATTCTCTTTTGAGTAAAAAAAATTTTTTAAAAAAAGATTCACAAACTTCCCCTTATTTTCACTGTTTCTAAGTGAGAAAGTGAGCAAATGCAGAGGCTCATTTATGGATGGGGAGGGGAAGAAGGGAGGGAGGGAGGGAGGGAGGAAGGAGAAGGAAAGGAAGAGGGAAAAAGGGAAGGGAAGGAAGGAAGGAAAGGGGATGGGAAGGAAAGGAAAGGAAGAAGGAAAGAGGGAAGGGAGGTAAGAAAAGGGAAGAGAGGATGGGAGGGGAGGAAGGAGGAAGGAAGGAGAGGGGAAGGAAAAGAAGGTAAGAAGAAAAGAGGGAAGGGAAGGGAGGGAGAGGAGGAAAGGAAGGAACGATGGAAGGAAGGAGGGGAGGGGAGTGGAAGGGATGGGATGGGAAGGAAAAGGAAGGAGGGAAAAGAAGGGAAGGAGTAAAGGGAGGGAGAGAAGCAGAGGTGGTATTCATCAGGTTCTGACTAGTTCTGGAGAACCGGTAACAGAACTTTTGAGTAGTTTGGAGAAACGGTAAATCCCACCTCTGACTGGCCCCATCAACCCGATCTCTTCGTCCCAGTTGATCGGCTGGGTCTCCTTTGGTTGCCCTGCACAGGAGAATGGAGCTGGAAAGCAGGCTAGTGGGGTGGGGAGGGAAGGGGGATTTTGCAGTAACCTTCCCCTGCCACGCCCGCCAAGCCACAGAACCGGTAGTATAAAAATTTGAATCCCAGGGGATTCAAGGGGAAGGTAAGAAGGGAGAAGGAAAGGAAAAGAAGGGAAGGAGTGAAGGGAGGGAGAGAGGGGAAGGTAAGAAGGGGGAAGGAAAGGAAAGGAAAAGAAGGGAAGGAGTGAAGGGAGGGAGAGAGGGGAAGGTAAGAAGGGAGAAGGAAAGGAAATGAAAAGAAGGGTAGGAGGGAAGGGAGGGAGAGAGGGGAAGGTAAGAAGGGAGAAGGAAAGGAAATGAAAAGAAGGGTAGGAGGGAAGGGAGGGAGAGAGGGGAAGGTAAGAAGGGAGAAGGAAAGGAAAGGAAAAGAAGGGAAGGAGGGAAGGGAGGGAGAGAGGGGAAGGTAAGAAGGGGGAAGGAAAGGAAAGGAAAAGAAGGGAAGGAGTGAAGGGAGGGAGAGAGGGGAAGGTAAGAAGGGAGAAGGAAAGGAAATGAAAAGAAGGGTAGGAGGGAAGGGAGGGAGAGAGGGGAAGGTAAGAAGGGAGAAGGAAAGGAAATGAAAAGAAGGGAAGGAGGGAAGGGAGGGAGAGAGGGGAAGGTAAGAAGGGGGAAGGAAAGGAAAGGAAAAGAAGGGTAGGAGGGAAGGGAGGGAGAGAGGGGAAGGTAAGAAGGGAGAAGGAAAGGAAATGAAAAGAAGGGAAGGAGGGAAGGGAAGGGAAGGAGGGAAGGAAGGAGGAAGGAAAGAAAGGAGGAGATGGGAATGTAACTTAAGGCAAGTAAGAAGGAAAAGGGGACAGGAAGGGAAGGAGGGAAGGAAAGAGCGGAGGAAAGAATTCAGAAGACTAACATTTAATCTTGGCTTGCAAAGCTTCCCCCAACCCAGAGTCTCTTTCTCTGCAAGAGTGTGGTTGCAACTGGGGTTTTTTTTTGCCCCCAAATGCATTTTTTAAAAATTCACGTGGCAAACCAGCAGGCGAAAAACGCCGAATAAAAAACCTTCGACCGCTGCAACAGGCAACGAAGCGCAGCGACGCTGGAAACAGATACGCCCGTTTTGCACCGCACGTCCCGGGGATGCAGAAGCCGAAGACGCAAGAGAGGAGAGGGAGGGAGAAGGACAACTCACCGGCTTCCTTCGGAGAGGGGCAAGGCTATTTTCGAAAGGTTGCTGAAGGCGGGCGGGCAGCCTTCTGAAAGATGCCGAGAAGGATTGACCTGAAAGCTACGGACGCGTCTCCGAAGAAAAAGCTGCAGCCTCTCTCATTTTTCCTCTTGACAGCGGAAAATAAAGAATTAAGCAGCGCGAAGGGAGGTGGGGACAGGATCCATCAGACCGAATCCAGGAGGAAGACCTCTGCTGTTAAAAAAGAGGGCCTGGCAATGCACCAGGAGGAAAAGATTTGCAAAGGAAATGCCAGGGGGCACCTGGAGGCTTTTTGTGAGTTGTGTTGGCTCAGAAAACGCTTCTCAGGGGTTGTTGAAGATCAGACAGCTCTGTTTGCAACCTTGAAGGCATATCAATCTTAATTAGTTTTTTTTTTTTGGGGGGGGGGCATAGCCAGTGTGGGAATCTTTGCAATTGCAACTGTGGTTTCTTCCCCAAACACTTTTAACCTTAGACTGTCTACTATTGACCTCACCCCCTTCCTAAGAGGCCTGTAGGAGGCGTGCATAAGCGCACCAACCGTGCCTACTGTCCTTGTCCTATTGTTTCTTTTTATTTTTCTTATAAATATCTATCTCATGTACTCAAAACTATATTTATTCTTATACCTGTATCTTGTAAGCGATTGACAAATCAAATAAATACTAAAATACTAAATACAATTGATTTAGGGCCCAGTGTGGACCTAGAAAACCAGGTTAATTCAGGAAGTGAATTCTACATCTTGTGTGAATGCAGGCCCTAAGGCCTGAGTCATTTGTGTGGGTGCACAAGCCCCAGTTAAACTTACCTGCACTGTGCATGCGTGCGCCTCCCAGCTGATTTTTGGCCCGTTTGAGGCCCTTTTGGGCCTCCCAGAGGTTCGAGCAAAACCTCTGCAGCTTTTGTAGGCCGAAAAACCAGGCCCGTTCCATCACTTCCTGTATTTCCGGAAATACCAGAAGTGAGGAAACGGGCCCATTTTTTGGCCTCCAAAGGCTGAAGAGGCTTCCCTCGAACCTCTGGGAGGCCGAAAAAGCCTTCAAATGGGCCGATAATCAGCTGGGAGGCGCACAGTGCAGGTAAGGGGCAGCGGGGAGGATCATGCGCGCATGCATAGGAGGCGTGTGGGGGGCGTGCACACAATGCATTCTGGGTGCTGGCACATAAGCGCATGCGAGCACGCACACAATTTTTGGCACAGGAGCCCAAAAGGATTAGCCAGCACTGTCCTAACCTCTAGTGCAGATACTATGCTAGCTTGATCTCTAAGAGAAGGACAGGGTGAGCCTGGGGATGGAGTCAAGAGAGCAATCAGCCTGGACTCATTACGTTCCCACAAGTGATCCAAGTCCAACCAACTCTAACTTTTGGTCACCACACTATAAAAAAAGATATTGAGACTCTAGAAAGAGTGTCGAGAAGAGCAACCAGGATGATTAGGGGACTGGAGGCTAAAACATATGAAGAATGGTTGCAGGGATTGGGCCTGGCTAGTTTAGGGAAGAGAAGGACCAGGGGAGACAGGATAGCAGTCTTCCCATATTTGAGAGGCTGCCCCAGAGAGGAGGAGGGGGTCAAGGTATTTTCTAAGGCACCTGAAGGCCAGACAAGGATCAATGGATGGAAACTGATCAAGGAGAGATTCAACCTGGAAATAAGGAGGAATTTTCTGACCATGAGAACAATCAACCCATGGAACAAAAGTTGCCTTTGGAAGTTGTGGGAGCTTCATCACTTGAGACTTTCAAGAAGAGATTGGACTGCCATCTATCAGAAATGGTGTAGGGTCTCCTGCTTGGGCAGAGGGGGTTGGACTAGGTGACTAAAAGGTCCCTTCCAACTCTGTTCATCTGTTTATCTGTTATCCAACCCCTTGTGAATTCCTTTGACTCTTATCAAGCACCAATTTAGTACTCTTAGTTGACGAGATGTTCATGTATAGACAGGAGCAGTCTATCAGCTTAACTGGAACTTAACATGTGGTTCCAATTCTTTATGCCCGATGGGATCAGCCCTTAAAACCAATACAAAATGGGAAGTACAGGTAGTCCTTGACTTACAACCGCTCATTTAGTGACCGCTCGAAGTTACAATGGCACTGGAAAGAGAGACTTAGAACCATTTTTCACATTTATGACCGTTGCAGCATCCCTCGTGGTCACGTGATCAAAATTCAGATGCTTGGTGAATGACTCAAATTTATGACGGTTGCAGTGTCCGGGGGGCATGTATGATCCCATTTTGTGACCTTCTGTTGTGGTTAGCCGGCAGCAGATGCAGATGGCTGAGGAAAGTGAGGACTCTGATGAAGGGCCAGGACCATCAGGGAGTGGACTGCTGCCTTCAGAGATTGTGGGGGCTGGCAGCAGTGATGAGGAGTTTCCCGAGGAGCCTGTGCCAAGTGCACGTGCACGAAGGATTGCTTGCAGGAAAGAACAACTACAGCAGCACAGGCGACTCAGGAGTAAGGCTGCAAGGTAAGGGCCCCTCCCTCAAGAGGATAAAAGCCAGGTTTGGAAAAGCGTTCTTTGCAGACAGCAAAGAAGCTCTTAAGCTCAACTGGTGGACATTTTAATTCGTGCTTGGAGAATCTTGTAAATTAGTTCTTATCTCTGGGTTTTTGGCAGCCTCGACAAACAACTTGGCAAGGTTCTTTCTTGTCGGAGCTAATTAATGGAAAGCAGCCTTCAGAACAGAATTCGTTATTAAACTTTGAAAAGTGGGAGCTGCTGCCTTTGTCTGTGTTTGCTCTTTGGGAACCCGGTTGGGTCAGAACACCTTCTGACAAGCATCGTCAATGAGACAGCCAGATTCACTTAACAACCATGTTACCTCTGCAGTGATTCACTTAACAAATGTGACAAGAAAGGTTGAACGACTTAACAAATGCCTTACTTTTTGTGCTCAGTTGTGGGTTGTAAATCAAGGGCTACTAATCCATCCTTTCCATTGGGAAGTAAGATGGTTGTTAAGTGAACTGTGACCGATTTTACAACCTTGTTTGCTTGTTGGTGGTTAGGTGGATCCTTGCAGTTGTTAAGCGAATCAGAAGAACAGAGTTGGAAGGGACCCTGGAGGTCTTCTAGTCCAACCCCACCGGCCCCTGCTCAAGCAGGAGACATGAACTCATTCGGCAAATCTGGCTTCTCCCCATTGATTTTGCTTGTTGAAAGCCAGATGGGGAAAAATTGCAAGTGGCAATCCCTTGACACTGCGCATTTTGCAAATACGTGCCGCTTGCCAAGCGTCTAAATTGCGATCGCACGACTGTGTGGGGAACACTGTAATGGTCGTAAATGCGAGGACCGACCGCAAGACACGTTTTTCAGGGCTTGTGATGACCCGGAGCATGGCACAAAGGCAACACAGTCACATAAGTAAGAAGAGTTCCTTTAGTACTTCCAGCTTTGCCCCCCAATGTCCCAGGTTACCTTCGGCTGGAGAAAAAACTCTCGCAAGAACAGCCTTTAAGTGGAGGAAATTCAGTCCGAAAACAAAAGTACATACAAACTGTAAATAAAAATCCACACAAAACACGCTGCGGCAATTAACTGGACAAGGCAGGAGAAGGAATTGCAGACTTGAAAGCACAACCAAAACACACACTGTTGGGCAGACGCCAGGAACCCAGAGAAGCCTCGGTTTGCTTCCAGCAACTTTGCTGTGAATAGCTTCCCTTTTTCAACACTGTTTTCCCAGCTGCAGCTAATGAAGGGAATCAGGGCCCTTTCCTCCCCCCGTAAGCCACGCAACTCACGTTGCTCCCTTCTCCGTTCCTCCCTGTGTGCCCTAGGATGAAGAGGGGGTGGGCCTGGGTTTTCCTCCGAATTCCCTCTCACTTGCTCTACCTTTTCCCTGCTCTGCCCAGCCGGACTGTGCCCTTCCCCAGTTTCTTCCAAAGTCACTGGAGTCACGCTCCCTCCCACTCCCTATCAGCTGCTCGGCCTCCCCCTCAGAATCAGACTCCAACAGGGGCATGACAGGGCTGTTGTAACTTCAAATGGTTGCTAAACACATGACCGTAAGCTGAGGATTTACCTGTAGTAAATCCAATCCCCAGAAATAAATTAATCTAATCCTACTCCAACTGGCTGCCCCTCAGGTGCTTCCCGAGTGCTGCCAAGGAAAACAACACACACACACACACACACAGAGCTTTGTTTTGCATCTTTTACAAGCAAAGAGCAAAAGCAGCCATATTTTTTTTTTTTAGCCCTGTCAGGAGAAAAGTCGTTTTGCATCTGCTTTCTAACTGTTTGGGGTTGCAAAAGGAGATTTATTGGCTGAAACAATGGGGACCAGAGGAATTAATTCCCCAGGCAGGCAGAACCCCCACCCAGGAGAATCTTACATGGAAAAGAAAGAAAGAAAGAAAAAGAAAGAAAGAAAGAAAGAAAGAAAGAAAGAAAGAAAGAAAGAAAGAAAGAAAGAAAGAAAGAAAGAAAGAAAGAAAGAAAGAAAGAAAGAAAGAAAGAAAGAAAGAAAGAAAGAAAGAAAGAAAGAAAGAAAGAAAAAGAAATGGACATCTCCTTTTAGATTCCTTGGAAATGACTCAATGCTGCCGAAGGAGAGCTACGTTCCCTCCCCAAAAACCTAGTTTTCCTTATCAGCAAAGCGCCAGGCAGCCACTTCATCAGCCTAAGGGCTTGGTGTGGCTCGACTTCTCCCCTCTCCCCTTGATCCTATCGCTCCGATTCCTCTTCTAGGGAAGCGTCCAGCCCTTCACTTCACTGGGTCTCGGGGAAAAAGCCCAACGATTCCGTGAATGGCATGTTTTTAAAGCATGGCTGGTCTGAGTTTTGGGATTGGAAAGGGGGTTTAATGCATGGGTTTAATTGGTGGACGATTCGTTACCTTACACCAAGGGTGTCAAAACACAAGGCTCATGGCTTGGATGCGGCCCGTGATGTGGTTGGTGTCAGGATTCCGGTAGTTACCCCCATTTAAATCATGAGTCTTGAGCCAAACTTCCGAAACTTCAAAAGGATTTATTGGGAGTTAAACTGTCCGGCACTGCCTGGGTGTAGCCGACTCTGAGACACATCATTCATTGTCACCCTTGACTCTGGTTTTCCCCTCAATCCCCTGGGTGTATTGTAATTCATATTCTCCAATGGGACACCTCCATAGCCAAGAGTCCTCAATCATGCTCCCCAGTTAGAATTTTGCACGGAAGAAACTTCAGTCACTTAGTTACTATCTTTGAAAACATTTATGGAATGCACTTTCGGTTTTGCAAGCTGCCACACTGCTCTTTCAAACCCCTTTCTATCCTCCCTTTCTGTTGGCAACTCTAAAAAGACCATAGAAATATTTTATGAGTTGACAATCGGATCATAAGGCCCACGGGGCCATCTTGGAAAATGTAAGGGGCTGGCCCGCATTGCTTCGGCCCGGTCTACCCAATGCAAAGAGGAAACATGCCAGAAGTTTGGGGAGTGGCATCAAGCTGGCCACGCCCACCCAGTCATCCACATCCAGTGAGTAGCATCAGGCTGGCCACGCCCGCCCAGTTGGCCACACCGGTCTGGAACCCCGAGATCAACCACAGCCCTGATGCGGCCCTCAATGAAATTTGAGTTTGACATCCCTGCATTACACAATCCTAAGAAGTGAGCAAATTGTTTGCTCACTTTGGCTGCAGCAGTTTTTTGCTGCAGCAGCAGCCAAAAAAGCCAATGCAATCCTAAATTGCATTAACAGAGGGATACAATCAAGATCAAGGGAGGTGCTAATGCCACTCTATAAAGCCTTAGTAAGACCACATCTAGAATACTGCATCCAGTTTTGTTCACCACATTATAAAAAGATGTTGAGACTCTAGAAGAAGTACAGAGAAGAGCAACTAGGATGATTAGGGGACTGGAGACTCAAACATATGAAAAACAGTTACAAGAACTGGGCTTGGCTAATCTAGGGAAGAGAAGGACCAGGAGAGACATGATAGTGGTCTTCCAATATTTGAGGGGCTGCCAGAGAGAGGATTGGGGTGAGTGGGTGTCAAGCTATTTTCCAAAGACAGAGAATAATGGATGGAAACTGAGCAAGGAGATATTCAACCTGGAAATAAGGAGAAATTTTCTGACAGCGAGAACAATCAACCCAATGGAACAGAAGTTGCCTTCGGAAGTTGTGGGAGCTTCATCCCTGGAGGCTTTCAAGAAGAAATTGGACTGCCACCTGTCAGAAATGGTGCAGGGTCTTCTGCTTGGGCAGGGGGTTGGACTAGATGACCTACAAGGTCCCTTCCAACTCTGATTATCTGTTATCTGGCTCATGAGGAAAAGTGTGTCGTACAGGTAATCCTCAATTTGCAACCATTTGTTTTGTGACTGTTGGAAGTTACAACGGCACTGAAAAAAAGTGACTTATGACTGCTTTTCGCAGTCCTGGGTTATCCTGGCCTGTCATCCAAGCATCAACCAAGCTGCACCCCTCCGTAGCAATCGGCTGGCTGGGCCCGGGTCCAAGAAACCTCTCCAAAATCCTGCATTTGGGACTGTTACTAAAGATTCATTTCGTGAGCGTCTCCACAAATCAGCTATAAAAAACAGGAGTGAATAAATCAATAAATAAGTTTCCAGTGGCGTCACTGAATGAAATAGCCTGCTGCAGATTTCCTACCAAATGTTTTAAGGGCGTCTGGCTGGAGTTGCTGGCTCCGATCAAAGCCATTTTTGCAAAGCGAACAGCTGGGCAGCTTTGGGAGAACTGCACCGCTTGACCTATATAACAGATAATCAGAGTTGGCAGGGACCTTGGAGGTCATCTAATCCAACCCCCTGCCCAAGCAGGAGACCCTACACCATTTCTGACAGATGGTAGTTCATTCTCTTGAAGGTCTCAAGTGATGGCACTCCCACAACTTCCAAAAACAACTTCTGTTCCATTGGTTGATGGTTCTCACTGTCAGAAAGTTTCTCCTGATTTCCAGGTTGAATCTCTCCTTGTTCAGTTTCCATCCATTGTTCCTTGTCTGGCCTTCGGGTGCTTTACAAAATAGCTTGACCCCTTCCTCTCTGGAGCAGCCCCTCAAATATTGGAAGACTCTGGTCCTTCTCTTCATTAGACTAGCCAGGCCCAGTTCATGCAACCATTCTTCATATCTTCACTTTTCTCTCAGAAAAAGCTGGCAACTTTGCAGCCACAACACTGTGCTTCCAGAAATTCACTGTTGCTCTTCTTTTAAGTAAATATTTTGAATGCTTTTTTTTAAAAAAAAATGCAAAACTAAAAAGGATTATTATGGCTATATTAAATGTGCTTTTTATTATTTGCCTATTATTCCGTCTTCATTATTTTTACAAATAACTCACGGGGGCAAGTGTACTTTTTTCTCCTATTATCCCACAACAACCCTGCGAGGTGTGTTGGGCTGAGAGAGGAGGACTGGCCCAAAGCCACCAAGTCATAGCTAAGGCGGGACTAGAATTCACCATCTCCTGGTGATTGGTCCAAAGTCATCCAGTCCTCTTTCATACCTAAGACGGGACTAGAATTCACCGACTCCTGGTGATTGGCCGAAAGTCACCCGGCTGACTTTCATATCTAAGGCTGGACTAGAACTCACCGTTTCCTAGTTTTTAGTTTGGTACCTTAACGTTTAATCGCATAAATGGGAGGAAACCCCAGACCTTTAGCAGTGGTGTGATCCAAGTCCCAACTGTGAAATGTGTGCACAGTAGTAAAAGTTTCTAGTCATGTCAAAAGGTCCATTTCCCCTTCATGATTAATTAATGCAAAACAATTGTTGCATTTTAGTTGAGGCAACGTACTTTTTAATGAGAAATGCACCTATCCATCACCAGATCTCCCGTTTATGCGTATGAAAACACTACTTTTTCATTATTACTTTGATTAATTTATTTAATTGGAAATGAAAGGACAGGACTTTCAGATGACTATTTCTGGAATTTACAAGTCCCTGTCTTCCAGTCTGGATCCGTGAAATGGTAAAACTCACACACATGCACGCACGCATACACACACACCTCGCATGGATGTAAAGAAGTGAGGGTTGCTACTGATCCTTTCCGAATCTTTAAGGCATTGTTTTCTCAAGCTTAGCCACTCTAAGATGTATGGACTTCAGCTCCCAAAATTCTGGAATTGAATTCTGGGAGTTGAAGTCCATGCAACTTAGCTTGGCAAAGGTTAAAGAAACACTGCTTAAGGTTAGGCTGGTCTCCTAATTTTGTACAAATCAGTCCGAAGATTAAGCCGCAGCATGCCATTGATGGAGAAAACATTCGTTGAAAACACAGGAATAAACAAACGGAGATTGTGATAACGAAGCCATAACCATGGTCTGCATTGCCTTCAGAGAAACCTTGGTCTGAACACATGGGATATAAGATGAGGATTGAGGAGGGTGGATTTGCTCTCTCTCCCTTAGAACCAGAGGTCGTCTACTGAAGTGGAGCCTTGAGAAGAGTCGGGAGTTACAAAAGGAAGGATTTTTACACAATAAGCAATTCAACTTTGAAACTCCGTGCAAGATTTAGGGCTGGGTAACTGCTTGGTTGGCTTCCAAAATAGGGTTGGAGCAATTCATGGAAGTCTCAAGGATCCGTGGTTACAGGTAGACCTCGACTTGTCCCAAAGGTGATTTTTCAAGAGGCAACTGGACTTTCTGGATTGTCTTTGAAGACGTTTTTGCTTCTCGGTCAGTCAGAACAGAAGAAGCTTCTTGGATGAGAAGCAAAAAGTCTTCAAAAGAAAAAAATGTCCAGTTGCCTCTTTAAAAAAAATAAAAAATAGCATCTTTGGGGGAACCATGGCCTGGGTGGTTGAGACTCTCCATAGACATTTAGACCTCGGCTTACAACCACAACTGAACCCAAAATTCCTGTTGCTAAAGAAGACGGTTGTTTAAGTGAGTTTTGGTTCCATTTCAAGACCTTTCTTGTCACAGTTGTTAAGTGAATGAAATGCATTTGTTAAATCGGTAACATGGTGGTTAAGGGAACCTGGCTTCCTCATTGGAAGAAGGAAGCATGATCCCGGGGACGCTGCAACCGTCTGTAGGAAGTTAGCACCCACCCCACGCCTCGAAGAATGAAATATCCTTGGAAATATTAAAAAAGCAGAATATTTCTCCTAAAAAGAATAGAAACTCAGAAGCAGAAACTCACCTCAGGAGCAGAAACTCAGCCCTCACTCCGCACCTTTGCTGATGGGCCATTACTCCGGCCTAGGCCAGTCTATTTTACATAACAAAGATCTACTCCAGGTAGAGGTGTAATAGGAATTTCCCAAAGAACCTTTCATTACATCGTCATCCAGCAAGGTTCAACCAAGCCTGGGACATACAACGAATGGTTTCAGGAACTGGGCTTGGCTAGTCTAGTAAAGAGAAGGACCAGGGGAGACATGATAGCGGTCTTCCAATATCTGAGGGGCTGCCCCAGAGAGGAGGAAGGGGTCAAGCTATTTTCTAAAGCGCCTGTAGGCCAGACAAGGAATAATGGATGGAAATTGAACAAGGAGAGATTTAACCTGGAAATAAGGAGAAACTTTCTGGCAGCGAGAACATTCAATCAATGGAATACCTTGCCCTCGGAAGTTGTGGGAACTTCATCACTTGAGACTTTCAAGAAGAGATTGGACTGCCATTTGTCAGAAATGGTGTAGGGTCTCCTGCTTGGGCGGGGGGTTGAACTAGATGACCTATAAGGTCCCTTCCAACTCTGATTATCTGTTATCTGTTATCAGGACAGCCTATAGAGTTGGCCCCTGCATGGTCCCATGGGAGTCTGACAACCAATCAGAACACAAGCTCAAATCCAAATCCCAACAGAGAGTATAAAACCCAGGCACTCTCAGCGTCTCAGCCCTTCCTTCTTTGGAGCTGCAAGCCATGGTGGTCCTGTCCACCATTAAACCATGTTTCCAAGCAGTCACCATGTTTCCAGTGTCTTTCTTCCCCACTTGGAACTGAACCCAGAAGGATATTTTCTTCCAACACTAGGAAATATTAAAAAGGCCGAATATTGTATTTCCCTGGATGAGAAAAGGAGAAACATGTCTTTGAAGACAAAGCAGCTTCCTGCAGCTCCCTCTGTTCCCCACCTTCAACACCAGGGTGATGGGATCAGTGCATAATAGGATTAGCCCTCTACCCATCTCACCGCATGGGTTTGCATCACCCAGCAAGATTCAACGAAGCCTGGGACTCAAGACAACCTCAAGTTAACCCCTGCATGGCCCCATCGGCGTCTGACAACCAGTCAGGATACATTTCTTGCCACAGGAACAGGAAGCAAGTTGAAAGTCCAGAAAGGGCATAAAACCCAAGGACTTTTAGCATCTCTTCCCTTTTCACCCAGGAGCATCAAGGCATGTAGTCCTGTCCACCATTGATGCCATCTTTCCCAGCAGTTGCCATGTTTCCAATGTCTTTCTTCCCTACTTGGAACTGAACCCAGATGGACATTTCTTCCAACAATTCGTAAGTGCATGCCAGTTGCCAAGCGTCTGAAGTTTGATCACATGACCACAGGGATGGTGCAACGGTCATAAATGTGAAAAAAAACATAGAACTGGTCAGAAGTCACTTTTTAAAGTGCCACTGTAACTCTGAATGGCCATTCAACAGTTTGTAAGTTGAGGACTACCTGTCACTATTTCCCAATCAATTGACATCTTCATGATGTACTGACAATAGACTGGAAGACAGGGAAATGATATGCTGTAGTTTACTAATCCTAGTTTTTAAAAACCACATGCATCTTATTGAATTGGAAACAATAGGTGGTTGGTTAATTGAATCAGGGTTATTTGCAGAGGGCTAAACTAGCCCCAGATAGTCAACAGGGTTAAACTGATTCCACCCTGCTCAAAATTTATTTGGAGACATTTAATTTCAGTTCATTAACTGGTTTTTTTTTTGCTTACATAGTCCTCCAAGAGAGAGAGAGATGAAGAGAAAGAGCAGAACAGCAAGTCTGTCCATCCGAGACTCACTGCTGAAGCCTGGCAACAGAGAACACACCCAAGCACTGATTGGCTGCAATGACTAAGCCACACCCTGCTGGTGCCTGATTGGCCAACGGTAGATTAGGCTCCTCCTGCGAAAAGCAGCTGGGATTCTGTAGTCCCAAATCACAATTTTGGATAGTAGATTTGGGTGCTGCCCCCCAGAGCAAGCAGTGCTCAGCTTATGACCATAATGCAGTCTGGAATTTCAAGCAAGAGTCGTTGCAGTTGTAAGTCGAGGCACCGCGTGAATGGATTCAATTTAATGGCTTGTTATAAAGTGAGTCACCATGGTCGTTAAGTGAAACCATTCTCCCGAATGGGTGAATGTCAAGGACTGCCTGTATTGTTGGTGGAAAGTAAGTGGGGGCAGCCTTGAGCTCCTCTGCGAACAGTAAGATACAATACAGATAATCAGATTACAGATTAACAGAGTTGGAAGGGACCTTGGAGGTCATTTAGTCCAACCCCCCCGCCCAAGCAGGAGACCCTACACCATTTCTGACCGATGCCAGCCCAGTCTTTTCTTGAAAGCCTCCAGGGATGAAGCTCCCACAACTTCCGAAGGCAACTTCTGTTCCACTGGTTGATGTATTTCATTGTCACAAAATTTCTCCTTATTTCCAGGTTGAATCTCTCTCCTTGATCAGTTTCTATCCATTATTCCTTGTCTGGCCTACAAGCTTCTTCAGCTCTGAAGAGGCCTCTTGGATGAGAAGCGAAACGTCTTCAAAGAAAAACCGGAAACATCCAGTTGCCTCTTTGGGACAACCATGACCTGGATGACTGAGAGTCTCCACAGACGAGAGAGCGGAGTAGCATTTGTCTGAAATGGCATAGGTTTCCTTCTTGAGCAGGGGGTTGGACTAGAAGACCTCCAAGGCCCCTTCCAACTCTGTTATTCCGTTACTTCTGGAGGAAGTATCAGGTTGGAAAACTGCCAACGCAAACCAAAAAATAAAAGAGCTGCGCGGAGTCTGGTTTTCCTCTTGTAACATACAGACACAGCGCCACTCGCATTGTATCTGGCACCGCATCTCTTTCTGCTCTGCTGAGAATTTAATGCGAGCGCGATTGAAAGCATTCGGAAGACTTTCCCAGCCGATTGGCTTCGTGCAAACCCATTCCTCCTTATTGATTTTGCCCCTTTTAGGTTTTCTTTACGGTCATCAAGAATCTGAGCGGCACCGAGCTGCCTTTAATAAACATGGTTTGTTGAGCAAGGCAGAGTAGCCTGAGTCACACTTCATCCAAAGTGAGCAAGCAAGCACGCGCACAGTTGTGTTTCACAAACCCAGCAGGCTGAGCCAAAAAAACCGAGCATGGGTGTAAATCCAACACAGTTGTGTAAGAGTTTAAAGAGTCAGTGAGAGCGCTGTACGAGGACACAGCCGATCGCCTTACAGGTTGATGCAGTCAATCAATCCGTGAATCAGAATGCCAACTCATCAGCCAACTATACAGGTAATCCTCGAATTACGACCGCAATTGGAACCAGAATCCCCGTGGCTAAGTAAGGTGATTGTTAAGGGAGTCGCGCTCAATTTTATGACACGTTTCTGAAGCAAATCACTGCAGTTGTTAAATGAATCAGATAGTCGTTAAACAAATCTGGTTTTCCTTATTGACCTGGCTTTATGTATACTGAGAGCATTTGCACCAAGACAAATTCCTTGTGTGTCCAATCACACTTGGCCAACAAAGAATTCTATTCTATTCTATTCTATTCTATTCTATTCTATTCTATTCTATGTTCTATTCTATTCTTTTTCTATTCTATTCTTTTTCTATTCTATTCTATATTTTCTATTCTATGTTCCATTCTATATTCTATTTCTATTCTATTCTATTCTATTCTATTCTATTCTATTCTATTCTATTCTATTCTATTCAATTCTATTCTTTTTCTATTCTATTCTATGTTCTATTCTATATTCTATTCTATTCTATTGTCGTCAGCTGGCTGGAAAAGGTTGTAAATGATGATCACCTGACCCCAGGATGCTGCAACCATCATAAACACAAGCCGGTTGCCAAAGGCCGAATTTTGACACGTGACCATGGGGATGTTGCAACAAATGTAAGTGGGAGGGCTGGTCAGAAGTCACTATTTTTCAGTGCTGTTGTAAGATCAAACGTTTGCTAAACAAATGGTTCTAATTTTAGGACTACCTATATTCATGCAATATATCTGTCAGTGTAAATATACACATACACACATATCTCTGGAATTCTGGATCGGACTGCACTGTGGCCCATCTTGAACCAGGCAAGCAAAAAGCTAAGGAAATCATGTCTTCCATTTGACACAGTCAACCGTGGTTGGTTTTTCTGTGGCTTAGCCTGTGTAATAAGATGCACATTCTTACGCACATTTGCACACATTCAGAAAAGCAATTTGTTCCAAAAACCTATAGAAATGTGTGAATGTAGCCACTAGGTGGAAATATCCTGAAGATTACATCAGGTCCAAATAGATAGATAGATAGATAGATAGATAGATAGATAGATAGATAGATAGATAGATAGATAGATAGATAGATAGACAGACGTAGGTAGGGTAGGTAGGTAAGTAGATAGATAGATAGATAGATAGATAGATAGATAGATAGATAGATAGATAGATAGATAGATAGATAGATAGATAGATAGATAGATAGATAGACCCTCCTTGGTGAGAATGAGATTCCAATCCCCTTTAGGTTGTTTCTGTCCAGTGCACTGAATGCAGGAATTTATTAATACATCAGTTTTTACCCCATTACTAGCTGGAGATTCAGAATACAGAATAACAGAGTTGGAAGAGACCTTGGAGGTCTTCAAGTCCAACCCCCTGCTTAGGTAGGAAATCTTATACCATTTGAGACAAATTGCTTTCCAATCTCTTCTGGAAAACCTCCAGTGATGAGGCACCTACAACTTCTGGAGGCAAATTATTCCACTGATTAATTGTTCTCACTGTCAGGAAATTTCTCCTTTGTTCTAGGTTGTTTCTCTCCTTGATTAGTTTTCATCCCTTGTTTCTTGTCCTGCCTTCAGGTGCTTTGGAGAATAGTTTGACTCCCTCTTCTTTGGGGCAGCCCCTGAGATATTGGAAGACTGCTATCATGTCTCCTCTGGTCCTTCTTGTCATTAAACTAGGCATACCCAGTTCCTGCAACTGTTCTTTTTATATGTTTTAGCCTCCAGTCCCCTAATCCTCTTCGTTGCTCTTCTCTGCACTCTTTCTAGAGTCCTCATTCCCAGTGCAGAGGATTTGAGCAGGTTTACGGTCAGACAGCGGGATTGCTCAAAATGCAGCTTTTCCAGGTAGAGTGGGATCTAAGTCCCTGCAAATATACTTAACAGGTCCCGGTTTCGGGCTAAGGCTGCAGTGCTGGTTCTTGGCAGCGAATCCTGTTGAAATCAAGTGGAATTAGTTGGGCAGGGCTGTGAAACTGATGAGCTGTCCTGTTGCTCTAATTAGGAGCAAGAGACTTAAGAATACGAGGAAGGCTGCCTGCTTTCCAAATAACATTCCTCTCTCTTTCTCCCCTCTCTCCCCCTCTCTTTCTCCCCCTCCCCCTTTTTCTCCCCCCCTCTCCCTCTCTTTCTCCCTCTTTCTCACACTCTCTTTCTCCCTCTCCCTCTCTCTCCCTCTCTCTTTCTCCCTCTTTCTCCCCCCTCTCTTTCTCCCCCCCTCCCTCTTTCTCCCCCTCTCTTTCTCCCTCTCTCTCTCCCTCTCCCTCTCTTTCTCCCCCTCCCCCTTTTTCTCTCCCTCTCTTTCTCCTTCTCTCTCCTTCTTTCTCCCCCCTCTCCCTCTTTCTCCCCCTCTTTCTCTTTCTCCCTCTCTCTCTCCCTCTTTCTCCCCCTCACCCTTTTTCTCCCCCTTTCTCCCCCCCCTCTCTCTTTCTCCCTCTTTCTCACACTCTCTTTCTCCTCCCACTTTCTCCCTCTCCCTTTTTCTCCCCCTCTTTTTTCCCCTCTCTCTCTTTCTCCCTCTCTATTTCTCCCCCCTCTCCCTCTCTTTCTCCCCCCTCTCCCCCTTTTTCTCCCCCTCTTTTTCTCCCCCCTCTTCCCCTTTCTCCCTCTCTCCCTCTCCCCTTCCCCCCCTCTCTTTTGCAAGATTGCTCTCATTCCAATCCGCAAGTCTTATTCCCTCCCTTCCTGGGAAAAGCGGTAGTATTTCCCAGCATGCTGAATTTTACACGCCAGGGTTTCTGGCAAGGCAGCTCCTGTTTTTGAGTAAGTTGGTTCGAGGCCGGATTAAAGGAAGGGAAAACTCTTTTAAGGAAAATCTGCGAAGCGGCTGCTTAAAACGACAGTCGCCTTCACGGCAGTCAGCGACTCCGCTAAACGGGAATCCTTCACACGTTTGTTCGCTCCTTTGCTTAAAAACAAAAAAAAAAAAAAAAAACAGCAAAGGAGGATTCGGTTTTGCAAAGCAGCCGCTCCACCGGTTAATCCTTCCGCTGAATTAGACAAGGGCAATCTTTGCTCCCTGTTTCGGAGAAACCAGATCAGGCACCGGTTTGAGTGGATGCACCTTGCACGGCGTTGAAACGATCGCAGTAAAGGGGGGGGGGGCTTTTCTTATTCATTTGGTGAAAGCCTCTTTTCTTTTCCCCCAAGGGGTGTCATAGGACGCACCGTCACCCTCAAATTCTCCCCTGCTTAGAGGCGAGCTCGCGAACTCCAGAGAAGTCAAGATCGAGCCAAAAAAAAAAAACCAACGAAACGAATGTATGAGTCTTCCATCCAACCTGGGGAGGGGGCGTCGAGATCTCGGCTTTTCCACCCATCCACCTGAACCGAAGGGGAAAACCCGACCGCCACACCTGCTCGCAAAGCCAAATATTGCACGCCGCGTTTCCAATGCCCATTTTTTTTCCCACCCTGGAAGTGGCGGATCTCTTTCCCCTCCCAAGGACGCCTTTCCCCTCTTCCCCAAATCTGCTGGGTTGTATAGGTCTTTCACCTCCGGCTGGAGGTTGGGGAGCATGGGAAGGGGAGTCCAGAGGATCCCGCGGGTTAGGGTTGCAGCAGCCTAGCCTGCGGTCTCCTCCTTCGTCCTCCTCCTGCTTACACACACACACACACACATCTGGCACCCCCTCCCCACCCGGCCTTTTGTTCCGTTCCCTTTTGTCGTGTTCCGCCACCTCCCTCCGTCTCTCAACGCTGGAACCGCCTAAGATGCGCGCCGCAACTTGCAGACGATCGAAACCGCCGCTTCGGCAGACGGTTCGCAAAGGCAAAGGATGCCTCTCCCCCACCCACCCCTCCCTCTCCCTCTCCACCGCCCGGCCGCAGATCGGGGACCTCAAGTCGTTCCCTTCCCCACCCCATCTCCGTTCCACGCGCGATCCCCTCCTCTTCCCAAGGCGGCCGGGCGAGCGGGCGATCCCGGGTCGTAAAGCCCCGAAAAAGCAAGCAGGCAGAGCCGGGCACGCGTTCCCCGCGAGCCTCCGGCACACGCCTCCTCCCTTACCCTCCATCTCCTTGCCTCCGTCGCCGCAGTTCATGCTTAGCCCGCGCGCATCGCCTCCGCCCGCGTCCGGCAATTGGGCTGGCGCGGAATCCGGCGGAGGACGCGCGGCGAGGGGCGGCTGGCGGTGCCTTTCCGACGACCGCCCGGCGCCCCAGACGTCCGTAGGGGGCGGGGCAGGAGAGGGCGGGGAGCGGCCACTCGCCTCGGCGGAGTTGGGCGGACTTGGAGCGAGGCAGCCGCGCCGGGACTGCCAGCCGCCCCTCCAGCTCTTTTAAGCCAGCCGCCGGAGAGGTTTCCCCGCCCGCAATCCCCGCAAGGTCACCCGCAGCCTCGGCTTTGTTTCGGCCCTCGCCGCCGCATCCCAGCGGCCGGCAAGGCTCATCCGCCGCCGCCGCCGCCTATACTGAGTACGGAACTGCCGCCGCCGCCGCCTTCTCCCGCGGACAAAGGGCCGGACCCCGCAGGCTGGGCACACCGCCGCCGGCTTGCAGCTTTTCTCCAGCGGGGAGACGCCGAGGCGGTGCCCGGCCCGGGGAGAGCGGCGTCCCCACCTTCCCGTGCGGGCCTGCAACCTGCGACTCTGGGGGGGAAAAGGAGGGAGGCGATCGCTTTTCTCCCCGCGGTGGTTCTGAGCGGTCGCTTCCCTTGCTGCGCGGGTTCCTTCCGCGCCTGGGATCCACCCGCGGCCTCCGCGCCTTCCCCTTCTCCCCGCCCGGCTGCTTTCGACGCATCTGCCCCGCGTTCTCCGCCCTTCCGGGAGGCGAGCGGCCCGGATCGCGCTGCGCTGCGGCCGCCTGCGGGGATCGCGCTCGGCGGGGCGGCCTCGCAAGTCGCCGGGGCTGAGTGGACTGGGGTGGTTCTATGGGTCAGCCGAGGGGGTGGGGGGTGGGGGGGTGGAGGAAGGCCCTCTCGGCCTCGCTGCCTGCCGATTAAGCGTCCGCTAGCTGCTTCGGCCGAGGCGCTAGGCCGGGTGGGCAGTTAGTGGTTTCGAGTGTCGTGGGAATCCGCCCCTTCTTAGATTAGGGTTTATTTAGTCGGGTGGAGAGAAGGGAGATGATGGGTTTCGTTTGCCTCGTTGTGTGAACCCACTGAGAGCTACACCAGATAACAATCAGAGTTGGAAGGGACCTTGTAGGTCAACTAGTCCACTGGTTGCCAATCAGTGGGCCGGGGGAACCATTGGTGGTCCACGAGAAAAATTTGGTGGTCCACAAAAGAGAAATGTCACCCCCAAAGCAATTAATCCAGGCTGCTTCTTTCTGCTTCTTTCTTCTTCTGCTTTTGGCTACAAGCAAGGAAAGCAGCAAAAGTCTTTCTTTCTCTCCCCCAAACTCTGCCAGAAATGGGTTTTTGGGACCCTGCAAGGCCTCCTGCTCCAAGAGGCTGCAACAGCACAACAAATCTCACAAAGACTCATTTCTGGTGGAGTTTGGGGGAGAGAAAGAAAGACTTCTGCTGCTTCTGCTGCTTTCCTTGCATGAAGCCAAAAGTCTCTCTCTCTCTCTCTCCACCTGAGAACAGAGCTGGAGACGGTATCCTGCGATCCCAAATAAAGAACCATCAATCGGTAGGAAAACGGGGTGGGGAATTTTCCTGCAGTGTTTTTGGGGGATTTTCCCAGGGTCTCTGGTCCGCGGGATTTAAAATTATGAGTTTGGTGGTCCCACCAAAAAGTTGGTGACCCCTGATCTAGTCCAACCCCCCTCCCGCCCAATTTCTGGCAAATACCAGTAAGCCTTCCCCAATGGGGTTATGTTATCTTTGGGCAATTGGGTATCCTGGACCCCATAATCCCCAGCCAGCTCAGCCTTTGGGAACTCAAGTCCTAGATGTCTGAAGGGCAATAAGGGAAAAAGTCTGCTATAAAGAAATACATGTGTGTTCAAAGAAAAGGGCCAAACATTGTTATTTTCCCCCATTGTTACTCCCATTTTTTTAATTGTTTCCTCTTCGTTTTCTTTCTTCTCCTGTGCCAATCCAGTGCCTCCAGGGATGGGTTTCTACTGGTTCTGTCCACATCTGTAGAACTGGTAGCTCTGAAGAGTAGCAGACAGGTTCTATGTCTGCTGATGTTTTTGCCCACCTGGCTACCTGGGCTCTTACCTGACCTTTATTTCCTGATTTTTTCAACTTTAGCTGCCAAACGAGGCACAGCTGTAGTTAAAAAAGCAGGAAAACAGGGTTGTTTCAAAGGCTGTGTCTCTGCACGCAGCATGCTGATGACAACTTACAGGCGCACGGCTCACAGCGTGCAGGGAAGCTCGTAAATCCTGAACCGGTAGTTAACCCTGTCGTATCCCACCCCTGAGTGCCTCCCCTCCTTTCTAACTTTTCAGGTGGGATTTCCAGGTGGCCTCTTGTTCAAATACTAACCAGGATTATAAGAATATCCAAGGCGAACTCGGTGCTGCCACCTAGCTTCAGATACAGAGATCTCTAGATCTAGACCCAGCAGTGCAGTGTTTCTTAACCTTGGTCACTTTAATGGACTTCAATTCCCAGAATTCCCTGGCCAGCAATGCTCACACCAGAATGTAAACTTAAAGCAAATTGTTAAAGTTTAGACACTACGCTGGGTAAGGTTCATGCATTTTTAGTTGATAAAATGAAGCAATCAGTACAGACAAATAACTTTGGCCTACCGTATTTTCCTTTTGAGCAATTCTAGAAAATTAAAATATTTCTACTTGTAAGTTCTCAACTTACAACCATTTTAGTGACCGTTCAAAGTTAGAAAGGCATTGAAAAACATGACTTATGGCTATTTCTCTCATTGTTGCAGCAGCCACAGGATCATGTGACCAAAATTCAGATGCTTGGCAATTTGTATTTATGACGGTTGAAGAATATCCTAGGTCATGCGATCCCTTTTGTGACCTTCTGACAAGTCCATGGGGAAGCCAGATTCATTGAACAACTGTATTACTAATTTAACAACTCCGGTGATTCACTTAACAACTGTGGCTAGCAAGGTCATAAAATGGGGCAAAACTCACTTAACAACTGTCTTGCTGAGCAGTGGAGATTTTGGGCTCAATTATAGTTGTAAGTTGAGGACTACCTCTATATTGTAGCCCTTTTTATGTGGTATATTCCCTGGTGATGCCTTAGACAATTTTTAAACAAGAAAGTTTAACAGAATGGGAAAAAAAACCACGTCTGTTTGCATGGAAACACAAATAAGAAAAAACCCACAGTGGAATACAGTGATGCTGCCATTTTTTTTTTCTAATGTAAGTCAAAGAATGTGGTGCAAAAACAGGACTTCAGGTGAAATTTGGTTAAATACATAGCAGTCTTCCAATATTTGTGGGGCTGTGAGAAAGAAGTGGGGTCAATTTATTTTCCAAAGCACCAGAAGGCAAGACAAGAAACAAGGGATGGAAACTAATCAAAGAGAGAAGCAACATGGAAGTAAGGAGAAATTTCCTAACAGGGAGGACAATTAACCAGTGGAACTGCTTGCCTCCAGAAGTTGACGATGCTTCATCACTGGAGGCTTTTAAGAAGAGTCTGGACACCCAACTCATCTGGGATGGTACAGGGTCTCCTGCTTGAGCAGGGGGTTGGACTAGAAGACCTCCAAGGTCCCTTCCCTGTTCTGATGGATATTAATAAGAGGCATAGATACCACTCATATTTCAACATATTACCATCAGGGAGGCGTTATAGGTGTCTTAAAATGAGGACTAATAGATTGAGAAACAGTTTCTTTTCCAAGGCAGTAATTGTCTTGAATCAAACAGTGCATTTGTGATTTATTATTATTATTATTATTATTATTATTATTATTATTATTATTATTATTATTATTATTATTATTATATACTCTAGTGTGATTGTGATGTGGTGTTTGGGGCACTGTGCTGGAGTAGCTTTCAAATTTAATTGTATTCATGGAATGCAATGACAATAAAATGTATTCTATTCTGTTCTTAGACCCAAAGGTGCTTTTTCAAGAGGAAACTGGACTTTCTGGTTTTTCTTTGAAGATGTTTCACTTCTCATCCTAGAAGCTTCTTCAGCTCTCTCACCCAAGAAGCTGAAGCGGCTTTCTTGGGTGAGAAGCGAAACGTCTTCAAAAAAAAACCAGAAAGTCCAGTTGCCTCTTGAAAAAAGCACCTTTGGGACAACCTGGATGACTGAGAATTGCCATAGATACACCAGGCTTAGAATTTTTCCAAGGGGCGGGTTTTTGTGGTGACCATGGAATTAAGGTTTGCAAGGTGCTTCAAATGCCAAAGCCCTTTCCTGCACAATGGAGCCCAATTTGTTCCCTGGATTTCCTCTGCTGCTGCCCCAGGATCTTAGGAAAACCCAGTCTGGTCTAGTTAGTTCAGGTATCACGCTAGAAACTGGGAAACCACAAGTTCAAATCCTCCCTTAGGCATGAAAGCCAGTTTTTTTTTTTTTGGGGGGGGGGGGGAGTTTGGGCTAGACATTCTCTCTCAGCCGAGCCCACCTCACAGGGTTGTTATTGTGGGGAAAAGAGGAGAAGGAAGGAGGAGAATATTAGGTTTGTTTGCTGCCTTGAATTATTTGTAAAAATAATAAGGTTATCTGAGGGACCTCTCTTGCTGGTCACAGCTATTTGACCCACCAGAGTGAGGAAGCAAGGAATGTTGTGGGTCCCATTTCCTACGGCAGTGATAGCAAACTTATGGCACGTGTGCCACAGGTGGCATGCAGAGCCATTTGTGCGGGCACGCGAGCCTCAGGCAAACTTACCTCACTACGCATGTGTGCAACTCCCGGCTGATTTTCAGCCAATTTGAGGCCTTTTTTGGCCTGCCAGAGGCTTGAGGGAAGTCTCTGCAGGATTTGCAGGCCGAAAAATAGGCCCGTTTTATCACTTCCAGTATTCCCAGAAATACAGGAAGTGATGAAATGGGCCTATTTTTCGACCTGCAAAGCCTATGGAGGCTTCCCTCAAGCCTCTGGCAGGCTGAAAAAGGCCTCAAACAAGCCGAAAATCAACGGGGAGGCACAGTGCAGATAAAAGGACAGCTGGGGGGTAGGGGTGGGGAATCGTGTGTGCATGCGCAGAGGGTGGGGGACCCTGCGCGCATTGCCTTCTAGGTGCTGCCATGCAAGCACGCACACAATTTTTGGCACAGGAGCCCAAAAAGGTTAGCCACCCCTGTCCTAGGGAGATAACACCTGGTGGGACCCAGAAGAAGGGCCTTCTCCGTGGTGGCCCCCTCTCTCTCTGGAACATCATTCCCCCATAGATTCGAACAGCCCCCTCTCTAATAACTCTTCCAGAAGGCGCTGAAGACCTGGTTCTTTTTTAAAAAAAAAAATCATTATATCTTATTAATTTATTATTTGATTATTTTCTTCTATTCGTTTTTTTTTAATCCATGGTGTTTTTACATTCCTGTAAGCTGCCTTGAGTCGCCATTGTGCGAATAAGGGAGCAACCTCAATTTTCTAAATAAATAAATAAAGGCGGGATGCACAGGAAGTAATAAGTACGTAAATTTATTTTTAAAAAGGTAAATAAATAAATAACATGCAGCTGCTTTAAGCCACCCCAAGCTGGGGCCACGTTCATGTCTTGACATGCTTCAAATCACCTCTGGGAAATAGAAGCAGAAGCCTTGGGCAGGCCCCCTGTAAATATTACCATTGGTCTCAAGCAAAATACCTCCTTTCTACCTTTGTTGTTCTGTTCTGTCCTAAGTGGTGATTTG
This sequence comes from Bungarus multicinctus, assembly GCA_023653725.1. Lineage (NCBI taxonomy): Eukaryota > Metazoa > Chordata > Lepidosauria > Squamata > Elapidae > Bungarus > Bungarus multicinctus. The sequence goes on along the minus strand of CM042842.1, from coordinate 127,931,776 downwards.
GGGTTGGTGGAAGTTTACCTTCTCTGTATTTTTTTTTTTTTTTCTATAACCCTACTAAGTTGTTGAGTAGCTGCCTCAGCTCCGCCCACACATTCTCTCCTTGTTCAAACAGGTATTTTTCTACCATTACCCTATGGCAGGGTTTCATAATGTTGTCAGCTCGAAGATGTGTGAAGTTCAGATTGCCGAGGTTGAGAAATTGTTTTCTGGTAGGTTGATGACAACACAGGAGAAATCCTAATGCTGTTAGAAACTCAAAAACTTTTGAAGTGTGATTTCGTTCCCCCTTCGAGATTATTAGTAGAACTTCATGGTTCAGGAAGGAATTGGTAGACTTGGTAGGGAAATTCAGGGAGGATGACAATTCACACGTTATATGTACAGGTAGCCTTTGATTTATGAACACAATTGGCACTAGAATTTCCATTGCTAAGCAAGGTAGTTGTTAAGGGATTCACGCCCTATTTTACAAACCTTTTTTTGCTGTTGCCATGTTTGTTAAACAAATCCCCGCAGTTGTTAAATGAATCAGATGGTCATTGTGATGACCCAACGGGGCGTGGCACAAAGGCAACACAGTCAGATAATCAAGAAGAGCCCCTTTATTATCTCAAAATTTACTCCCAATGTCCAGGTTATCTTCTGGCTGGAGAAAAACTCTCCCAGGAACAGCCTTTGACTGCAGAAAATTCGGCCCAAAACAGGGTAAACACAAACTGTAACTTAAAAGTCCAAGCCAGCCAAACTGAAGTAATTAATTTGGCAGGGCAGGAGCAAGAATTTCGGACTTAAAAGCAGGGCAAACTCACACAGTTGGGAAGATGCCAGGAACATAGATAAGCCATGACAATACAAGATAAAGTGACGTTTGCTCCCCAATAGCCTGCTGGACGCGCAGCTTGCCTTTTTTATAAATTCTATTCCTGGCTGCTGCTAATGAAGGGAATCAGGGCCCTTTTCTCCCCCGTAAGCCACACAACCCACATTGCTCCCTTCTCCGTTCCTCCCTGTGTGCCCTAGGATGAAGAGGGGGTGGGCTGGGGTCTTCCTCTGAATTCTCTCTCCCTTGTTCTACCTCTCTTCTATTCTGCCCAGCCAGACTTTACCCTTCCCCAGTTTCTTCCACAGCTAACGGAGCCACATTCCACCTTCCTGTCAGCTGTTTGGCTTCCTCCTCAGATTCAGACTCTGACAGGGGCATGAGAGTCATTAAGTGAATCTGGCTTTCCTCCTTGACTTTGCTTGTCAGAAAGCAGGTAGGAAGGTAACACCTGGCCCAAGGATGCTGCAACTGTGATAAATATATGCTGGTTACCAAGGACCTGAATTTTAATCATGTGACCATGGGAATGGGGCGACAGCCATATGTGTGAGGACCGGCCATATGTTATAGCTATATGTTCCAGTATTTGAGAGGCTGCCACAAAGAGGAGGTCAACTTATTTTCCAAAGCAGCAGAAGGCAAGACAAAAAACAAGGGATGGAAACTAACCAAGGAGATAAGCAACCTGGAATTAAGGAGAAACTTCCTAACAGGGAGGACAATTAACCAATGGAACAGCTCACTACCAGAAGTTGTGGGTGCTTCATCACTGGAGGCTTTTAAGAAGAGATTGGACAGCCACTTTTATGAAATGGTAATAAGATCTCCTGCTTGAACGGCGGGCTGGACTAGAAGACCTCCAAGGTCCCTTCCAGCTCCATTTTGATTTTTATAAGTACCTCTGCACACTTGTAAAACCCTGCGGTGAATAACAAACTTGTAAAACCTTGCAGGGAATAACAAACTCAAGGCGGCAGTATCTTAAGTGACAAACACTGTTACTTCCTGCTTAATTTCCCTGCATACGATTTCCAGATTTTGCCCATAGAAATAAAAAAAAACCTTCGAAATTCTGATTGCAAGTCTCCTCTTAATCCATCCTAAGTTTAATATTCACCCATTTGGTCGAGTGGTTCCTCAAACTTCACTCGCTATTCTAAGAAAAGGGAATTAATTCTCCTCCATCCACTTTCTCTGCTGGTTCAAAGCCCAGGTTTTTATGTACAAGCGCCAACAGTGCGGTGGTTAAAATGGGGCATTTTAGACTGCGGCTTTTGCTTTGTGGCAACCGTTTTAAACCTGTAGACATGTTGGACTGAAAACACTGTAATTGTCAGCCAGTCTGGCTGGAAGGAGGGATGTCTGAACATCTGGCAGACTTCAGCTGGAAAGTATAAATAGAGAGGTTGAATTTGGGAGATGTTCCTCTCGTGGGTGTGTTCATTCTAGCAGAAGCTGCCTGTTTCCAGCAGCATAATCTTTGGGGCTGTCGGAGATGTGAAAAAGGGTGTAGGCTACTTGTGGGCTAAAAAGCTTCAATTTCTAAACCCCTTCCTGCAAATTACTGAAAAAACTGTTGCTACCAACCTGCTTTCCATCGAGGACCTATATCCTGCACGAGTCAAAAAGAGGGCTGTGAAAATATTTACAGACCCCTCACAACCTGGACATAAACTGTTTCAACTACCACCCTCAAAACGACGCTCTAGAGCCCTGCACACCAGAACAACTAGACACAAGGAGAGTTTTTCCCCGAAAGCCATCCTTCTGCTAAACAAATAATTCCCTCAGCACTGTCCAGCTATTTACTAAGTCTGCATTACTATTACTATTAATCTTCTCATCACTCCTTATCATCCATCCCCTCCCACTTGTGACTATATGATTGTAACTTTGTCGCTTATATCCTTATGATTTATATGGACTGTTTCCTAGTATGATTTGATTGCTTATTGTACCCTATGACTATTATTAAGTGTTATACCTGATTGTCATGCCCCTGATGGAGGATGAGGAAGAGGAAGAGGAGGAACAGCCAACAGGGAGTGGGAGTGTGGCCCCAGAGGAGGCTGGGGAAGGGCAGAGGCCAGCTGAGCAGTCAGAGGAGGATCCAGGCCCATCCCCTATCCATCCTAGAGCACGCAGGGAGGAGAGGATCAGGGAAAAAACGTGGTCTACTCGGGAGGAGAGGGCCATGATCCTCCTCATGGGTTGCAGCTGTGAGCTCTGTATAAGAATCTGCAAATGCGTATCACAGACGCTGAAGTCAAATTAGTGTTTTTTTGTTTGGCTGAGGTTTCTCTTCGTTGGCGTTCTTCCCATGGACTCTACCTGGTTATCTCCCTGGAATGTGTGATTAATTATCTTGGTTTGCCTTGGAACTTTTGCCAATGCGGTTTGTTTTGGTTTCCTTTTGGTTCCTTATTGACTGTTTGAATTTAAACTGTGACTAATAAAACAGAGAAGTTAAGTTGAAGGCATTGCAAGCCCTTGATTCATGTTTTATGTTTTTTGTTATTTTTAAGAGACTACGGGTCATCACACTGATGATTCTTGACTCTTGACAAATATATCTTTTCTTTTATGTATCCCTGAGAGCATTTGCACGAAGACAAATTCCTTGTGCGTCCAACCACACTTGGCCAATAAAGAATTCTATTCTATTCTATTCTATTCTATTCTATTCTTATTGTACTCTATGACTATCATTAAGGGTCGTACCTTATGATTCTTGACTCTTGATGAATGTATCTTTTCTTTTATGTACACTGAGAGCATTTGCACGAAGACAAATTCCTTGTGCGTCCAACCACACTTGGCCAATAAAGAATTCTATTCTATTCTATTCTATTCTATTCTATTCTATTCTATTCTATTCTTATTGTACCCTATGACTCTTATTAAGTGTGGTACCTAATGATTCTTGACTCTCGATGAATGTATTTTTTTTTTAATGTACACTGAGAGCATTTGCACCAAGACAATTTCCTTGTGTATCCAATCACATTTCGCTAATAAAAGGATTCTATTCTCTCTATCTATTAAATCATCTTGAGAAATCATGCTGCCTCCTCCACATAGCACGGAGTTCAACTTAAAATAGTTTCATCCTTTTCTTTCTTCTCCCCATCCGGGTTGATGGGTTAACGTATTTACATGAGTAATTTTTGTGTGCTGGGATTTGGTCTGCTCTGATTTGGTTTGTGGCCTCATGGAATTCTGTCCTGTTTACAGGTAGTCCTTGACTTATAACCATTCGTTTAGTAGCCATCTGAAGTTACAGTGGGAGAGAATAAAGTGGCTTAGAACTGGTCCTCACATTTAGGGCCATTACAGCATTCTCATATGGTCACATGACTGAAATACGGGTGCGTGGAAACTAGCATGTATTTACCGTGGTTTGCAGAATCCCAGGGTTACGTGATCACCATTTGGGGCTTTTTCTCAGCTGGCTTCTGAAAAACAATCAATAGAGGACGCTGGATTCACTTAACGACCTCACAGCTCACTGAACAACTGTAACAATTCACCTAACAATCATGGCAAAAAAGATAAAATTGTGTGCTACTGTTCTGACTCAAACCCTTTTCCAATAAAACAAACTCAAATCCAAGAGAACAGAAACCTTTTAATGATTCTTACGAATCCCCGGTTAAAAGGCTGCTATAAACTAATTAACTTTGATAAGCACGAGTCTTGCCAAAACTGTCCGAGGCTGCCAAGAATAACAGATAAGGTTACCTAGAAATATTTCACAACACAAGATTCTTCAAATACCAACTAAGATACTGCAATGTCCACGAGGCTCGAGTTTCGAAACATCTTTGCTTCCTGCAAAGAACGTCCAATTCACAGCTGGCTTTTATCTTCTTGAAGGAGGGGCCATTACCTTGCAGCCTTACCCCCGAGTCGCCCGTGCTGCTTCAACTGCTCTTTTCTGCGAGCAGCCCTGTGCACACGTGCCCTTGGCACAGGCTCCTCGGGAACCTTCTCATCGCTGCTGCCAGCCCCCACAATCTCTGAAGGCAGCAGTCCACTCACTAATGGTCCTGGCCTCTCATCTGAGTCCTTGCTCTCCTCAGCCATCCGCATCTGCTGCCGGTTAACCACAACAGCTACTCACTTAACAACTGCCTGGCTTAGCAATAGAAATTCTGCTCCCAATTTCTAAGAATGCAAATGACCAGCTGTCTATGAGAGAATAACAAAGGGGCTGATCATCGGAGGTTTTTTTTTTTGCTACCGGTTCAGGGGAACCGGGCCAAACCGGTAGCATTTCAGCACTGCCTTGGATTATATGTACAAGTAGTCCTTGACTTATGACCATAAATGAGCCCAACATTTCTGTTGCTGTGCAAAAGAGTTGTTAAGTGAGTTTTGCCCCAGTTTTATGACCTTTGTGGCCACAATCGTTAAGTGATTCACTGCAGTTGTTAAGTTAGTAACACAGCTGTTAAGTCCATCTGGCTTTTGCTTGTCAGAAGGGGATCCCATGACCCCAGGATACGGCAACCGTCATAAATACATGCCAGTTGCCAAGAGCATCCAAATTTTGATCACATGACGGCGGGGATGCTGCAACAATTGTAAGTGTAAAAAAAGGTCATAGGTCACTCTTCTCAGTGCCGTTGAAATTTTGAACAGTCACTAAACGAATGGGTTGTAAAATGAGGATTACATGGTCTCGGTGGGAGGATAGAAATCCAACAGAAGAATGAAAGGCAATAAACCAGTTCTTTACATTCACCTACTTTCATTCTGCATTTCCTCCCCTTGTAAATTTTCACCAATGTGGGTCACGTACGGTTGTAGATTTTAGGAGAAAAGTGAAGGCAGAAGCGGCGAAGTAAATACAAAGAACCAGATTGACAGGCTGGGGAGACATTTGTCCACCTGTTCATTAATTGCATTATTGCCTCTCCACCCACATTTCATCACTTTAATGCTTTCGGGTTTTTTTTTTCCCCCTGATCATGGGAGCGGCTGTGTTTGTACAGCCTAGTTAATGATTTTACAGGCAGTCCTTGACGTACGGCTGTCCTGGCGCTTGCTCATGACGATGGTATGGCTGTGGCAGTTGTAAATCGGGTGGGTCATAATGGCCGGTCTGATTTTTTCTTTTTTAACCACCTTTTTTGTAGCGGCCGTAAAAGGAAGGCTGCAGTCGTTAAGTTGAACCCATTGGGTGGTTTTCAACACCCTGGTGTTTGGCACTCTTGCGTTTTGCACGGTTTTTTTAAAATCAAAAACGCTATAAAACGCATTCACGTCACCACGGCCAATGGCTATAAAGGAAGCCATTTTGCTTAGTGTGGTCACGTGACCACCGGGGGGGGGGCAGAGACGAATGTCAGAACTTCAGAACCAGCTTGTAACTTCTTTTTGCAATGTCGAACAGTCACTAACCAACTGGTTGTAAATTGAGGACTACCGTGTTTTCCCAAAAATAAGACTGGGTCTGATATTAATTTTTGCTCCAAAAGACGCATTAGGGTTTATTTTCAGGGAACTATGCTTCTAAATGTATGCTTTTAGTGGGCTGTACACCGCCCCGAGTCCCTTTTTGGGAGAGGGAGCGGTATAAAAGTGCGATTAATAAATAAATAAATAAATAAATAAATGCGGCCGCCTGGCTGACAATCTTAACTGGGGCTTATTTTTGGGGTAGGCCTTATATTACGAGCATCCTGAAAAATCATGCCAGGGCTTATTTTTCTGTTGGGTCTTATTTTAAAGGAAACAAGGTACCTGTAACATGATAGTTCTCAAATTTGGCAACTTTTAAGTGGTGTGGACTTCAACTCCCAGAATTGTCCAGCCAGCATGGGAATTAAAGTCCACCAGTCTTACAGTCGCCAAGCTTGAGAAACGTGAAATTAATCCGTTGTTGTGGTTTTGCACCGAGCATCCTCTTGTTCTGACCCAAACCTTGTTCCAAGTAAAACAAACACCAAACAGAGATAAAAACAAAACCTTTTAATGCTTCTCTGAGAATTCCATTCATTCACGGTTAAAAGGCGATTAAAACTAATTGTCTCTGGTAAGAACCAGCCTTGCCAAGGTAGTGCAAGGCTGCCAAGAACACTAGATAAAGTTGCCAAGAAATAGTTCAAACACAAAGAGTCTCCAAACACAAACTAAGAGAATCCGAACGTCCACAAGGCTTGAGAGCAAAAACTTCTTTGCTTCCTGCAAAGAACTCCGGTTTCTCAGCTGGCTTTTATCTCTTAAGAGAGGGGCTATTACCTTGAAGCCTTACTCCTGAGTCGCCCATGTTGCTGCAGCTGCTCTTTTCTTCGAGCAGCCCTGCGCGCACGCGCACTTGGCACAGGCTCCTCGGGGACCTCTTCATCATTGCTGCCAGCCTGCACAATCTCCGAAGGCAGCACTCCACTCCCTGATGGTCCTGACCCCATCCCTGCATCACACGCAGGCCCCTCATCTGAGTCCTCGCTCTCAGAGCCCTCAGCCATCCACACCTGCTGCCGGCGAACCACCTCTATAAACTAAAAGCTGATTACAGATAGTCCTCGACTTACAACCCTCCATTTAGTGACCAATGTTACAACAGCACTGAAAAAAGTGACTTACAACCGCTTTTTACGCTTATGACTGTTGCAGCGTCCTTGTGGTCACCTGATCAAAATTTAGATACTTGGCCATTGACTCACATTTATGACGGTTGCAGTATCCTGGGGTCACACGATCGCCTTTTGCAAACTTCCAACGAGCAAAGTCAAAGGGGAAGCCAGATTTACTTAACAACCGGGTTACTAATTTAAGAACTTCAATGATTCACTTAACAAACATGGCAAGGAAAGTCATAAAATGGGACAAAGCTCACTTTCTCTCAAATTTCTCACTGAACAACATACATTTTGGGCTCAATTATGGTCTTAGGTTGAGGGCCACCTGCGGGAGAGATTTATTTCCCCAACAATTCTAATTTGGGGTATTTTCTCTCGCTTAACAACTGTGGCAAGAAAGGTCATAAAATGAGGCAAAACTAACTCAAACAACTGTCTCACTTAGGAATTCAAATGTTGGGCACAATTGTGGTCATAATGTTATATCCATCCACATCAATTCTGCAAGAGTATTGGTGGAGTCTTTATTTATAATCTTTATTTTCAGATGTTCCAACCCAGTTTTTCTTCCCTGCAGTCCAGAAAAATAAGGAGGGGAGGCCAAATTGAGGTGCCTGGTGGCTTTTTGCCAGTTTCTCTGCACTTGCCAGTTTCACTCCCTTAAAGTCACAGGGGTGATTGACAAACAGCTGTTCAGTTCCAGTTCTCTTAGCTCATTGCCCAATCCAGATGGGACAGCCTCACCCTCTCTCTAGTGCAGTTTCTGCTCTGGTATCTTCCCGTGTTTTCAATCACAGGATTTGAACTCAGGACAGAACCAAGTAGAATCGACAGGCTGACCAGGTTAGCAAAGGTGATCCCATGACCCCCAGGACATTGCAACCGTCATAAATATGAGTCCGTTGCCAAGCATCTGAATTTTGATCATGGAACCATGGGGAGGCTGCAATGATTGTGTGAAAAACGGACGTAAGTCAATTTTTGCAGTGCCGTTGTAACTGCGAATGGTCAGTAAATGAAACATTGCAAGTCAAGGACTACCTGTAACTGTTTTCAATGCTATTGTGACTGTGCTGTCCCAGCCAGTCTATAGGAATTGAATAGTTACTTAGGAATTGTGAGCTGTCCCCTTAAGAGAATGCATCATGGTAAATGTAGTTAAAGGTATCCTGGGAAATGTAGTTCATGTCACGTGGCCACATCTGTAATCCTGATTGGTCACTAAATTGACCCTCGATGGGTTGGGGAAGTTTTCCTCCATTCTTGCCTGGACTCATGAACTCATAGCAGTTTCTATCGCTACGAGATGGGTTAGTAGATAACCATCTTTTACTTCTCTCTCTCTTGCACGGAGGTGGATTTGTAGGTGTGCAGATAGATTAAATTCCACAAAACATAACGAAGTACATTTATTGGCCCATCAGGTATCTTCCTAATTCACATTTGTGATGAAGTTCTTCTTTAATGGCCATTGGAATGGTCAGTAAATGAAGCCTTGCAAGTCAAGGACTGTCCGTATTTGCTTGACAAAAGGCAGGATCAGGATGGGAAGAACCTTCAAAGCAATGTAAAAATATTTGGCGGAAGCAAACAGCGTTGCTGTCTGTCCTCACACAGGATAAACTGATTATTTTCCCCCTTGAATATCTCCTTTCGGAGATGAATTACTGCCCCACTGGCACAGTGGCTCATAAAAACTAAGAACTTAAGGAGAAAAATGAGTAGAGTACGCGTTCTGTATTTCGGCTGTCAATTTCTTTTCTTGACTAAATACACATATGGCCAAAAGGAAAAAAAAAGGGGGGGGAAACATGTAAACTTTGGGTGGAGAGCACTCTGCATTCCATATGCTCATAAATATTACCGAATTTCGTTCCTCCGATGCATATGGTTTCTCCAAACAAAATATGACAGCAAAACCTTCCTTCGCAAACATTACCAGAATGTCACCGATGCGTTTTTTGGCTGCCTTTCCCTCTTTCCGTTTTTGGCTGTCCCACCACATTCTCAATAAATGCTGAATTCCGTACTGGGCACCTGGCTGCGCCCGTGCCTAGATCAAGAAGCTATCCTCGCGGTCACTCCTGCCTTAGTCGCCTCTCGGTTGGACTATTGCAACGGGCTCTACGTGGGGCTGCCCTTGAAGAGTATCTGAAAAGCTTCAATTGGTGCAAAATGCAGGCAGTTATATATATTCTTAGTTGAGCTATATTGGTTGCAATTCCCAGCCCACTCCCCGGGTCCAATTTGAGGTGCTGGTTTTGATTTTTAAAACTCTACATGGCACAGGGACAGGCTGTCTGAGGGAACCAGCTTTCCACAATTACATGGGCCACATCCAGCAAGGGAGGGCATGTTATGAGTCTAGCAACAATACAAGAGCGCACAACAGATACAAACTCAATGTAAAGCGCTCTAAACTCGATTGCAGAAAGTACGACTTCAGCAACAGAGCGGTCAATGCCTGGAATGCACTACCTGACACTGTCGTTACATCCTCTAACCCCCACTCCTTTAACCTCAAACTAACCACTATTGACCTCACCCCATTCCTAAGAGGTCTGTAAGGGGCGTGCATAAGTGCACCATCGTGCCTCCTGTCCCTGTCCTATTGTCCCCATTTAATCGTACCTATTTTCTGTATTCTTACTCATGTTTATACTTGTATCTATTATTTTGTAAGCGTTTGACAAATCCGATAAATAAATAAAAATAGTTGGTTAAAGAGCTACACTTGGTGGGCCCTTGGCAGTGTTTTTTTCCTGCTAGGCTAGGGCACCCACCTTATGGAATATTCTTTCCCTGAAATTAGGCTGGTTCTATCACTTTCGACTTTCTGAAGCTCCTTCAAAATCTCATTGTGTCATGTGCCCTGGGGACGCCAAGTGAATTGTGAATGATTAAGGTGGTGAAGTTATTAACACCTCTTTGCTTAATACTCCTTTTTTATTTATCCATTTATTTTTTTTAATCCTGCCTTTTATTATTTTTGGTAAATAACTCAAAGTGAAGAACGTACCTAATACTTCTCCTATTTTCCCCACAACAGCAATGTGAAGGAGGTGAGTTGCCCAGCCTGGCTTTCATGCCTAGGCAGGACTAGAACTCTGGACTAGAACTGTCTCCTGGCAATTGGCCCAACGTCACTCAGCTGGTTTTCATGTGTAAGGCATAATTAGAACTCATCATCTCCTAATGATTTACCCAAAGTCACCTAGCCAGTTTCCATGCCTAAGGCAGAACTAGAACTCACTGTCTTCTGGTGATTGGCCCAAAGTCACTCAGCTGACTTTCTTGCCTAGGCAGAACTAGAACTTACTGTCTCCTGGTGATTGGCCCACAGTCACCCAGCCAGCTTTCATGCCTAAGGCAGGACTAGAACTCACTGTCTTCTGGTAATTGGCCCACAGTCACCCAGCCAGCTTTCATGCCTAAGGCAGGACTAGAATTCACTGTCTTCTGGTGATTGGCCCACAGTCACTCAGCTGACGTTCATGCCTAGGCAGAACTAGAACTCACTGTCTCCTGGTAATTGGCCCACAGTCACTCAGCTGACGTTCATGCCTAGGCAGAACTAGAACTCACTGTCTCCTGGTGATTGGCCCACAGTCACTCAGCTGACATTATGCCTAGGCAGAACTAGAACTCACTGTCTCCTGGTGATTGGCCCATAGTCACCCAGCCAGTTTTCATGCCTAAGGCAGAACTAGAACTCACTGTCTTCTGGTAATTGGCCCAAAGTCACTCAGCTGACTTCCATGCCTAAGGCAGAACTAGAACTCACTGTCTCCTAATGATTGGCCTAAAGTCACCCCACCAGCTTCCATGCCTAGGCAGGACTAGAACTCACTGTCTCCTGGTGATTGGCCCAAAGTCACTCAGCTGACTTCCATGCCTAAGGCAGAACTAGAACTCACTGTCTCCTAATGATTGGCCTAAAGTCACTCAGCTGACTTCCATGCCTAGGCAGGACTAGAACTGATTGTCTCCTGGTGATTGGCCCAAAGTCACCCAGCCAGTTTCCATGCCTAAGGCAGAACTAGAACTCACTGTCTCCTAACGATTTGCCCAAAGTCACCCAAGTTTGGAGATCCCTAGACTAGAAGGATCTTCATACAGCCTATCCCCTTGCACAAACACTAGATGAGGGATTTCTTGGGGAAGGATTCTGTGGGCACCCTTCCGTTGAGGAATCGGGGAAAGAGAGGTAACAACCACTTACTCTGAAAAAGTTTAATTCCCGAGGGCAAGATGATTTCCACGCTACTAACCTTTAAGAAGACTGCATGAATTAAGCTTTCGATGCGAAAAAATCATAATTAGCCAAGAGGGGGTTAGGGTTTTAATGGCTGCTCATTGATTATTGGGATTGCTAGAAAGGTTTTTATAATTACAAGTTGCCTGAAGCAGCAACAAAGGAGCGTAAATGAATAATTCCCACCTTCTCCACCTACCGGTTGTTTGGGACTTGGCCTCTTTTCAAGTTGGATGTCAAAACCTGTTATTTTCCACTTTGGAAATTAAACCGGTTCTGCTTTTCGTTGCTCACCTCAAAAACAGCCAAATTAAAAGCCCTTACTTTAGACAACTTTACTTTTAGGGGGGTCAGCCTGTCGCTCCCACCAGCTCAACGCGATATGGAATTCTGCAGGGAAGAATTGATAGGGAATATTGAGGGAAACAATTCAGAGTGTTTGGATGGTTTCTATTTTCAAGCTGTATATGTTCCCTGCTGGAAACTTTCTGAGTTGCATGAAAACCTCAGGCTCCGCCCCCCCACCCCCCACCCCCCACCCCCTCGCTCCGAAACTGCATGTCTTCAGCAGGAAGGAAACATCCAAGATTTTGACTGAATGGCAGAAGTTGGCGTAAGAGGGTTATTATTAAGCTTGCAGCTGGCAGGAAATAGATGCTCCCCCCCCCCCCTTTTTTTTTTTTTTTTTGCTTTCTTGGAGCTGTCCCGCCAATCGATTATTCCAAGTCAGCAATTAGCTGACAGCAGCACATTTCCGGGTTCCTAAAAGTGGAAGCTGAAGAAAACAGGAAAAAGAAAAGGGGGGGGGGGGCTGGATGACCAAATGAGAGTCTCTTAGAGACATCGATGGTTTAAAAACAAGAGCAGATAATTGAGCGAAGAATGGCTAGATTGACCCCTGATGATTTGTGTGTATTTTTCTCCTCTTAGGTTGACATATGCTTCCACACTTTTTAGAATAACAGAATAGCTCAGTTGGAAGGGTCCCTGGAGGTCTTCTAATCCAACCCCCTGTAGCATTTCAGAAAAATGGTTGTCCAATCTCTTCTTTAAAAACTCCAGTGTTCTGGAGTTGTCCTCACAACTTCTGAAGGGAAACCGTTCCACCCAGTAATTGTTCTCGCCGTCAGGAAATTTCTCCTGAGTTCTAGGTTGCTTTTCTCCTTGATTAGTTTCCATCCTTTGTTCTTGTCCTGCCTTCAGGGGCTTTGGAGAATAGGTTGGCCCCCTCTTCTCTGTGACAGCCCCACAAATTTTAAGATATTGCTATCATGTCACCCCTAGTCGTCCTTTTCACTGAACTACACATATCCAATGTCTAGATTACCCCCAACCAGGGGTGGGATTCTACAGGTTTGCACCTATTTGCTAGAACCGGTTGTTAACCTTCTAAGCAGTTCGGAGAACCAGTTGTTAGAAGAAATTACTGGCCTAATCCTGTAAGGAAGGCAGGAAGGAAACATTCTGGGGTTGCTTACAGAAACTGCCTCTCCGTTAACCCTTATTACATTCTTGGCAGGACTAGACTTCCTGTCTCAGGAACTTCTCTGGAGTTTTTTTTCCCCTCCTTTGCTGGTACTTTGCTTGTGTGGAGGGACCATTCAAATTTACAATGGCACTGAAAAAAATGACTTATGACCATTTTTCACACTTACGACTGTTGCAGCATCCCCACAGTCATGAGAGGCCAAGCGAGGAAATGCGTGCCTTGATGTGAGTGATGTTGAGTTGGCCACACCCAGCCAGTCACATGACCACCAAGCCACGCCCACCAACAAAGCCACGCCCACAGAACCGGTTGTTAAAAAATTTGAATCCCACCTCTGCCCCCAACTATGTTTTTTTAAAAAATGATAGCTTTAAGTTATGAATCAGAGGTTTCCAAGCTTGGACTATTATGGATTTGACCTGAATTTATATTGTCTCTTCCTGGTTGAAGGTTTGTAGAGATTTGATTCAGAGAAGAGATGGTATTTCCAAATCTCTGTCTCACCTCTTTGAATCAAAATCTTTGCCCAACTCTCACATCGTGTGTGTTGCCTCACACACAACAACTGTGTGAGGTGGACTGAGAGAAAGTGATTGGCCCAAAGGACTGATGCGACTGGACCTGATTTTACGATACTTTTGTGGCGCTTAAGCAAACAGGATGGTCGTAAAGTGAACGCTGCAGTCATTAAGCAAACCCATTGTTTCCTAAGGGATGATTTTTCCCAGAAACCGGAAGTAAATGTTAACTTCCGGCAAAAACATAAAACCCAGTTGCATGACTGCAGGGCGCTGCAAACGGCCATAAATGTGAGTCGGGTGCCGAGTGCCAGAAATGTGACCATGTGACCAAGTTTTGGGAGGGGATGACATTGGAACTTTGGAACTGGGTCATAAAGCAGCTTTTTTCAGGTCCATGATAACTTTGAATGATTACTAAGTGATCGGTTATAAGTCGAGGATTGCCTGTAATTTTGAGGTAGACATATATAGATAGCTCTGACACAGGGCAATGACACGCTCCGGGTCATCTGTTGTGATGACCCAAAGGGGCGTGGCACAAAAGCAAGTAAGTCACAAAAATTGGTAAAGTCCCTTTAATACCTCCAACTTGGCCCCCAATATCCAGTTTTCATCGGCTGGAGAAAAAACTTCCCCAAAAACAATCTTCAAAGGGAAGAAATTCAGTTCGAACCCAAAGTACATATAGATTATAAAGAAAAGCCAATACAAACCACACAGCAGCAATTAACTAGACAGGGCAGGATAAGGGATTGCAGACTTCAAAAGATAACAAAACACACGCAGTTGGCAGGACGCCAAAACCCAGATAAGATGTGACAAATGAAGATAATGCACGCTTTGCTTCCAGCAAGGTGCTGTGTGCAAACACCCTTTATATCCTGTTTTCCCAGCTGCAGCTAATGAAGGGAATCAGGGCCCCTTTCTCCCCCCGTAACCCATGTTGCTCCCTCATCCGTTCCTCCCTGCGTGCCCTAGGATGAAGAGAGGGTGGGTCTGGGTCTTCCTTTGAATGCCCAGCCGGACTGTGCCCTTCCCCTGTTTCCTCCACAGCCACTGGAGCTACACTCCCACTCCTTCCTGTCAGTTGTTCGACCTCCCCTCCCCACCCCTCCCCCGGAATCAAATTCCAACAAGGGCATAACACCTGTCCTCAACATATGTGAAATTTAATGCCTTGATTAACATCATACAGGTAGTCCTCAACTTACAACACATTCGTTTAGTGACTGTTTGAAGTCACAACTGATGCACTGATGACGTTACCTAGTTGGGCCATGAAACGCCTGCAAGAAAACAAGCAAGCTCAGAGAGCACCAAGGAGCCCTCATTTCAGCCCTGAGCTACTCATGTCTTCCTTAATTGGAAGTTACAATGGCACTGAAACAAGTCACTTACGACCATGTTTCACACTTACGACCGTTGCAGCATCCCCATGATTGAAATTCAGACACTTGGCAACTGACTCGTATTTATGTCCGTTGCAGTGTCCCGGGATCATGGGATCCCCTTCTGTGACCCTCTGACAAGCAGAGTCAATGGGAAGCCATTCATTTAACAACCGCGTTACTAACTGAACAATTGCAGTGATTCATTTCACAATTGTCATAAAAGGGGGCTAGTAATAACCTTAATAACTGTCTCGCTTAGCAGTGGAAATGTTGGGCACAACTGTGGTCATAAGTCAAGGACTACCTGTACTAATGATGCCAACTGCTATAGTGGAAGCGAAAATGGGGGCAGGGGTGGCAGAGGAGGGTAGTCAGCCGGTTCTCACCAGTTCTGGAGAACCGGTAACGGAAATTTTGAGTCGTTCGGAGAACCGGTAAATCCCGCCTCTGACTGGCCCCGCCCCCATCTATTCTCCGCCTCCCATTGAGTCCCAGTTGATTGGTTGGGTCTCCTTTGGTTGCCCTGCACAGGAGAGCAGAGCTGGAAAGCAGGTTAGTGGGGTGGGGTTGAAATAGGGATTTTGCAGAATATCCTTCCCCTGGAGTTGGGTAGGAATGGAGATTGTACAGTATCCTTCCTTTGCCAGGCCCACCAAGCCACGCCCACAGAACCGGTAGTAAAAAAATTTGCATCCCACCAGTGGGTTTCCAATTTGGAGCTTTGAGCCCCTCCCCAGAGAACAATTATCTGATTGCTATCTATGGGAAGCAGACAAGCTACCTCTCTGCTTCCCCATAGACAGCAATTGAATAGGAAGTGCTTCTGTTTTTGAAGCGTTTCTTTGTTGGAATTGCTCCCTGGGGCAGATCAATACTTTAGGACAAATATTTCCCTAATGCATGATTGATTTTGCTAACCAGGCCACCCTGCCTTCAGAGAAATCTGGTAGCGTGGTACAATAATTGAGCAAAAGCCTTCTTCGCCAGCGTTCATTTGGGACTTGCTCCAACAAGATTTGGTGTTTGGCTTTTTGTTTTTTAAGGGAAAAAAAGGAGGGGGAATTTGGCCAGAGACTGACAAAGAGTATTGCTTTAGTATGTCCAAAAGCAAGATGCAAAGATTTGCTTGCAATGAGCAAGGGTACAGTATGTACATCAGGGGTTTTCAAACTACTTAGAGTGGGATTCAACTTTTTTAGCAACCGGTTCTGTGCTTAGTTGGTGGGCGTGGCTTGGTGGTCATGTGACTGGGTGGACGTGGCTTGGTGGTCATATTATTGGCTGGGCATGGCCATCACCCACATCGAGGCACGTATCTCCTCGCCTGGCCTCTCATGACAGTGGGGATGCTGCAACAGTCGTAAGTGTGAAAAAAGGTCATAAGTCATTTTTTTTAAGTTCCATTGGAATAGACACTCCACACAAGCAAAGTACCAGCAAAGGAGGAAAAAAAACTCCAGAGAAGTTCCTGAGGCAGGAAGTCTAGTCCTGCCAAGAACGTAATAAGGGTTAACGGAGAGGCAGTTTCTGTAAGCAACACCAGAATGTTTCCTTCCTGCCTTCCTTACAGGATTAGCCCAGTCATTTCTTCTAACAACCTGTTCTCCGAACTGCTTAGAAGGTTAACAACCGGTTCTAGCGAATAGGTGCGAACGGGTAGAATCCCACCTCTGTTTAGGGCCATGAAATTTGCCCGTTTAAAAGAAGAAACCTCCCAGAAGCCCTGATCAAAAGGCTTTCCTTCCATTGTTGGAACAGAACCCTTCTGGGTTCTGTTCCAAGTGGGGAAAAAGACACTGGAAACATGGAGGCTATTTGGAAGGTGGTTTAATGGTGGACAGCAGGATCACATGGCTTGAAGCTCCAAAGAAGGGTGATCACCTGCTCCAAGGTGAAGGAAAAGAGAAGGAAGGGTGCCTGAGTTTTATAACCTTTGTTGGGATTTGAATTGGAGCTTGTATTCTGATTGGTTGTCAGACTCCCATGGGGCCTTGCAGGAGCAACTCTAGGTTGTCCTGAGTCCCAGGCTTGGTTGAGCCTTGCTGGATGATGATGCACTGAAAAGGGCTTTTGAGCAATTGCTATAGCTTTACCTGGAGATCTTTGTTATGTAAAGTATTCTGACCCAGGCCTTCATGGCTCACCCATTAACAAAGGTGGGGGTGAGCTTCTGCTTCTGAGGTGAGTTTCTGCTTCTGAGTTTCTACTCTTTTTAGAGGAAATATTCTGCCTTTTTAGTATTTCCCAGGATATTTCATTTTTCTAGGAGAGGGGTGGGTGCTAACTTCCTACACCATCTAGAGATAGAAATTGACTTAATTTGAGTGAAGGTTTTTTTTTTTTTAATTTTGCTCTTAGTCTTTCCCAGAACCTTATCAAATGTTCATGGAAATCTAGAGACTATATGACTAAAATAATCCCGCTGTTGCATGAAATTCTCATTTTGTCTCTTTCAAAGACTTTAGACTGTACCCCTCAGTTTGCATGGAAAAACCTAATATTTCTGCCTCATACTGTGTAGGAAGTTAGCACCTACCCCTCTCCTAGAAAATTGAAATAGCCTAGGAAATATTAAAAAGGCAGAATATTTCTCCTAAAAAGAATAGTCACTCAAGAAGCAGAAACTCACCTCAGTAGGAGAAGCTCACCCCCATCTTTGTTAATGGGTGGGCCATTAAGGCCTGGGCTAGAATACTTTACATAAGAAGGAACTCCAGGGTAATGGGATTAAGGATGGCCCTCAGGAAATGATAGGATTACCCATCTCACCACATGGTCTGGGAAGATTGCATTAGCCAGCATTCAGCAAGAAAGGTTCCATGTGATCTAGACCAAGCCTACAAAGTTAAGACCCCCGCCCCTGGGAGTCTGACAACCAATTAGAATACAAGCTCCAATTCAAATCCCAACAGAGGGTATAAAACCCAGCACTCTCAGCACCTCAGCCCTTTTCCCCCTTCTCTTCTCACTTTGAAGCATGTGATCATTCTTCTCTGGAGCTTCAGGCCATGTGGCCCTGTAACCATTAAACCTTCCAAGCAGCCTCCATGTTTCCAGTGTCTTTTTTCCCCACTTGGAACTGAACCCAGAAGGATATTTCTTTCAACAACTGTACTCTCTCTCTCCCTCCTTCTTTTTCTCCCTCCCTCTTTCTCTCTTTCAACGTCTTCATGGCACATACTACCACATGTGGTGGATATGTGATGAAGCTAAAAAATATTGGACAAAAATATGCTCATGGTTGGAAGAGATGGTAACAACAACGTATTGATTTAAAACCAGAAATATTCCTGTTGGAGACCTTACCTGAAGCTTACAGCAAAGAAAATGTATATTTGATTATTCATGTGATAACTGCAGGGAGGATTGTATTTGCTCAAAATTGGAAAAAGAAACAGACTCCTACTGAAGAAAATGTGATTAGGAAAATATTAGAATGTGCAGAAATGAATAAATTAACACTTGGAATTAAAAAAAGAGAGCAAACTGAATATTTATTATAAAGTATGGGAATTATTCTATCAATGGTTAGAGAAAAAATATGAAAGCTACATATAATTAATGGATTAGTTAAGAAGGACAATAGATATTTTTTAACAGAAATAAAATAAGCTAAGAAGAAAGATAAAGAGATAGTGATATTAAGTACAATAAGTACAATAAGATAAGATTAGAGAATAATACTATGTAATGAATCTGACTGTAAACATTAAGTGTATTGCACAAGATATTTGTAACCAGACAACACATCGTCAAATGGAAGAAGATATGTTTGTAATAAAAATAAAAATAAAAAAATTATTAAAAAAACATCCTCATGGTCATATAATCAGAATTCAGATGCTTGGCAACTGACTCATATTTATGATGGTTGTAGTGTCGATCCTCTTTTGCAACCTTCTGATAAGCAAAATCAATGGAGAAGCCACTTAACAACCACTTTACTAACTTAACAATTGCAGTGATTCACTTAACAACTATAGCAAGAAAGGTCATAAAAGGAGGCAAAATTCACTTAACAGCTGTCTCACTTAGCGACAGACGTTTTGGGCTCCACTGCGGCTGTAACGTCGTGGACTGCCTGTAACAGGTAACCAAGGAGCTCATTTCCCAGGATTATTTTCCTTTTCCTTTTTATTAAAATATATTGATATTTAAAATTACGGAGGCGGGGGGCATTGATTCTCATTCATCCCTTGTATATAAAGCAGGTCACAATCCAAGCTTTTGCAGTTGTTAAACTCTCCGCTCATTAAGGTTCAGGCAACCAAAGCAAATGAATGGCTTAGTTCCTGCTTGGCGGGGGCTGGAAATGCATCTATCCAATTACTTATTAAACTTGCGTGATCGCCTCCCCCTTCCCCTTCCCGATTTGGAAATCGGTGGACAGAGAGTGACTTCTGCAAAAAAATATGGGGAGGCCTTCGCCACACTAGGATTCCTTGTTCGCTGCTGGGACGATGATGTAGGCTTGTAGATTAGCAGAACTGTACAGAGCAATAGTACTTAGATTTATATGTCGCTTCACGGTGCTTCCCAGCCCTCTCTCTAAGCGATTTACAGAGTCAGCCTCTTGCCCCCAAGAGTCTAGGTCCTTGTTTTACCCACCTCGGAAGGATGGAAGGCTGAGTCAACATGGGGCAATCAAGTCAGGTTCGAACTCATGGCTGTGGGCAGAGTAAGACTGCAATACTGCATTCTAACCGTAAGTAAGTAAGTAAGTAAGTAAGTAAGTAAGTAAGTATGAGCAACAGCACTTAAACTTATATACCACTTCACAGTGCTTCCCAGCCCTCTCTAAGCAGTTTATAGAGTCAGTCTGTTGCCCCCAAGAATCTGGGTCCTCGTTTTACCGACCTCGGAAGGATGGAAGGCTGAGTCAACATGGGGCAATCAAGTCAGGTTCGAACTCATGGCTGTGGGCAGAGTAAGACTGCAATACTGCATTCTAACCGTAAGTAAGTAAGTAAGTAAGTAAGTAAGTAAGTAAGTAAGTAAAGTAAATAAGTAAATAAGTAATTAAGTATGGGCAACAGCACTTAAACTTATATACCACTTCACAGTGCTTCCCAGCCCTCTCTAAGCGGTTTATAGAGTCAGTCTGTTGCCCCCAAGAATCTGGGTCCTCATTTTACTGACCTTGGAGAGATAGAAGGCTAAATCAGCATGGGGCAATCAAGTCAGGTTCGAACTCATGGCTGTGGACAGAATTAGTCTGCAATACTGCATTCTAACTGCATTCACGCCTCTTAGGCCATGCATGTTATTTCTGGCTACAGATATTTCAGAAAAAGGATATCAAGAACTAGCTGGATACCCATGCTTCACTACGAAACTATGTTATCGGGCTTAGTTTTTGGAAAGGAAAATAGTGTGTGTGTGGGGGAATTCTGCCTCTGCTTACCAGCATCCATCGTATTCATCTGACTAGCATCCTGTCAGTGTGTGTGTGAGGGAGTTGAGGGCTGTTTGGAAACTGAAAGAGTATTTGCTGTGTGAGCAAGAAGGAGACAGCAAGGAGCCTGGGCGTGGCTTAGCTCAACTGTTCTGTACTAAAGCTGCTTGGTGCTCTGAAACTGAAACTCCTCTCCTCTGCTTGTGTTTTGCATTTGGAAACAGATTTCTTTTCAGGTGGGGTGGGGGAGTAGAACTCCTTAGCATCAGAGCGTGTTAATAATAATATTATATGAAATACTAATAGCTCTGATGGTCATTTCGAAAAATCCTTTCTTAGCGAGCACCTAGAAGCCAAGAGGAAAATATGTGCCAAATTTCAAGTTGGTAGGCTTTACGGTTCTGGAGATTTTGTGAGGATACGTGAGTGGTATTTCGCTTTTATATATATATATATATATATATATATATATATATATATATATATATATATATAAATATATATATATATATATATATATATATATATATATATATATATATATATATATATATAAAAGCGAAATACCACTCACGTATCCTCACAAAATCTCCATATATACAGATTGAGTCTTAACCCACTTAACTTCCCCAGGTCTTCAGTGTCTTTCCCTCCCTTTCTGCTTGCAATTTATTGTGGTTGTTCCATGTTCTCCCTTTCCTTATCTCAGTTACGGACAGTGGAATGTCTCCTGAGTTCTTGCAGCCAAAGAAAACATTTAACTCAAAAACGTCCACTGATTCAGTATCTCAATCTTTGTACACACACAGCACAAAACTCCCTCCTGGCCTTTCACCCTCTCATCAGCTCCTCGGTGCTACTCCTCCTTTTCTCCGTGCTGTTCTTCCTGGACCTCTGCCACCTCTGGGTCTTTTCTACAGCCCAAATTAACCAGCATATCCTATAGCATCTGAAATAGGGCCTCTCCCTTTTCCTTTATTCTATATCGAAGGCACGTAGGCACCTCTATGCGGGAGCCTCCTGGCGTTTTCCTCTTTCTTGTCTGCTCTACATGCTTCTGGTCTTGTTCTGAGTCGTCTGTTTTCTCTTAAAAAAAAAAAACTTGGCTCAACTACAGCCAGGTACTTCCATTTCCTTCCCTTTCTTCCTCCCTCTTTTCCTTCTTCTCATCTCTTCTTCCTTCCTTCCTTCCTTCCTTCCTTCCTCCTCATCTCTTCTTTCCTCCATCTCTTCTCTTTCCTCTTCCTTCTTCCTTTCCTTCCCCCTTCTCCCTCCTTTCCTTCATCTGATCTCCTTGCTTCTTCCCCTCTCTTCTCTTTTACCTTCCTTCTTCCTTAACTCCCTTCCCTCTCCCCCTTCTTCCCTCCCTCCCCACTTTCCCTTCCTTCTCCCTCCCTCCCTCCTTTCCTTCTTCTGATCTCTTCTTTCTTCTTCCCATCTTTTCTCTTTCACCTTCCTTCCTTCCTTCCTTCCTTCCTTCCTTCCTTCCTTCCTTCCTTCCTTCCTTCCTTCCTTCCTTCCTTCCTTCCTCCCTCCCTTCCTTCCTTCCTCCTTAACTCCCTTCCTCCTCCCCTCTCCCTCCCCTCTTCTTCCCTCCCTCCCCTCCTTCCTCCCCTCCCTCCCTCCCTGCCTTATTCGCATCTCTTCTTCCCTCCCTCCTTTTCCTCCTCTTCCACTTCTCTGCTCATTCCTTTCCCTGCCCTCTTTCCTCCCCTCTTATTTTCACGGGTAAATTGTTTACAAGCATTTGCAAAAGCCTATTAGACATCCTCCTCCTCAATAATATCAGCCAAAAAACAGTAACCTGGTCTAGCAAGGTCAAGCACATGGTGATCAGTGTCCCATAATATAAGATTTAGAAAATCCCAATAAATGTACAGCACACACCCACGCAGAGAGCAGAATGATGAATTGAGCTGTCAGAGGAAGAGGAGGAGGAGGAAGACTCAGTCTGTGGGCTCCAATGCACCACACAGATTCCCTTTGCTGGGAAAGAAAATAAAGCAATGAAGGACATTTGAAAAACTGAAAAAAACAAGGTGGGAAGCCTGCAAAACACTCTCTTTCCTGTCAAGTCATAATGTTGGGACCATCTCTACTGTAGTGTAATTTTTAAAAAGTACACAAACACACACCTAGACACAAACCGTTGAAGAGTTCGCTACTTCTGGCTTAGAGAGAGAAATAATGGTCGTTCTCTGGTCCAATATTTCTTAACCTTAGCAACGTAAAGATGGTGTGGACTTCAACTCCCAGAATTCCCTAGGCAGAGTGCCTGGCTGTGGAATTCTGGGAGCTGAGATCCAGACATCTTAATGTTGCTAAGATGGAAAAACTACGGTAGTCCATCTGGTTAACATTTTTGCACAAAAGCCCATTTCAAGAATGTCTATATGTCTGGAGGGCTGTTTCGTTCCAGAAAGAGAATTCTTACGCAAGAGAAGAAAACTTTATGAAGATAGTGGAGACCGCTGAAGGGCTACACACTTAAGAAACTGGTCCCTCCTTAATGTAAGAGAACCTGGAAAGGCCCGCGAACCCAGAAGGATGGGTACGTGTGTAAAACTTGACATATAATCTAAACAACTATCAAGTCTCTCCTTTTGAGAAGGCTGAATTTATTTATTTATACGTGAATTTATTCGGGAATGAAAGGGGATGGGTTTCTTTTCCAAACCAGGTACTTTTTCTTTTACATTAAACTTTAGGTGTATTATTAATATGAAGATTGAATTGGTCTCTCTACGCTTTTCCCCCTGTCACTCTCGCCTCAGCTTCAACTTGCCTGGAGCTTCTAAATTTTCAATTAACCGAAGAATGTTTCCTCAGAGACTGCATTGCTGAGTCTTTGAAAATAAGGCTGCAGTAATATTTAATTGATTAAGGGAACCAATGCATCTGTTCAGCCACGAAATATAAGCCAGGGTGGAAAAAGTTGAGAGCAAAATGCCCATGTCTTTCAACATCATGTAAAGCCCCAAACATTATCTGGCTTCTTTATTTTGGAAGGAGGTGGTTTGCTATTCTCCTTTCTTCTCACCTTTACACCTCCCAGATTCAGTTTTTTTCACCTCTGTAATGAGAGAATCTTACTTATTAAATTTATATGCCACCTGTCTCACTATCCAAAGAGACTTACAGCAAAATCTAAATCTAAAGCCAATGCAGCCCTGGATTGCACCAACAAAAGGACAAGATCGGGGTAACTTGAAGTGTTAGTATAGCTTTATAAGGCAATGCTTAGAATAGTGCATCCAGTTCTAGTCAACAAAGATGTTGAGGCTCTAGACCAGGGCTCTTCAAACTTGACAGCTTTAAGACTTGTGGACTTCAACTCCCAGAATTCCTCCTCCAGTCATGATAGCTCAGGAATTCTGGGAGTTGAAGTCCACAAGTCTTAAACTTGCCAAGTTTGAAGACCCTTGCTCTAGAAAGAGTGCAGAGAATAGCAGGACGGTGAGGGGGGTTGAAGGTTAAAATATAGGTAGAATGGTTGCAAGAATTGGGTATGTCTACTATAATGAAGAGCATTACAGTAGGGGTGGGTGGGCTTAATAGCAGTCTTCCAATGTTTGAGGGGCTGACAAGAGAGAAGAGGGGGGTCAATTTATTCTCCAAAGCTCCTGAGGACAGGAAGTAAGTAAGAGATGGAAACTTATCAAAGAGAGATCCAACCTATAATTAAGCATATATTTCTGTGAGAACAATTAATCAGTGGAACGACTTGCCTCCAGAAGTTGTGGGGTGCTCCAACACTGGAGCTTTGGAAGCCATATTCCATACTGCCACATAGCCGGAGAAAGTGGGAGGGGGGTGATTTCAATTAAGTAGCTCTAAGTAGACAAAATAATCTTTTGTTAGTCCAAGGTCATTTAGTATGACGCAGGATGAAATAAGGATCTTACTTTTGGACGGATCGTGATTGGGTCATGTGATGTGATGACGGCCAAGGGGGGGGGGGGGGATGGATTTGTAGTTTGAGAAATTGTAGAAAGCCCGAAAAACTTTAGATTTGGGATTCCACGGATGTGCCAGGTGCTATTCTAATAAAGGTACTTTGGAGATATGTTTGTCTTGGAGTTACTGATTGGAATGGAGGTTTGCTGGAATGCTAACAGGGGTTTTTTAAGAAGAGATTGGGTAGCCATTTGTCCAGAATGGTATAGGACAGAGGTAGGGAACCTTGGCTCTTTTATCACTGATGGACTTCAACTCCCAGAATTCCTGAGTGAGCCATAAAAGTTTCCCCATCCCTGGCCTAGTGGTTTTTCAGTTGTGAGGGAAATCAATTTTTGACTTGAATGGGACTGTTTAATATACAAATGTAGGACATATAAAGAATATTGATCATTCAAGTCAAAAATTAGGACATTTGTATATTGAACAATCCCATTCAAATCAAAAATTGATTTCCCTCACAACTGAAAAACCAGTAGGCCAGGGATGGGGAACTTTTTATAGCTCACTCAGGAATTCTGGGAGTTGAAGTCCATAAGTGATAAAAGAGCCAAGGTTCCCTACCACTGGTATAGGATCTCCTGCTTGAGCAGTGCATTGGACTAGAAGACCTCTAAGTTCCCTTCCAACTCTGTTATACTGTTCAATTATTACAAGGTCTGCACTACTATTACCGTTAATCTTCTCATCACTCCTTATCACCCATCTCATCCCACTTGTGACTGTATGACTGTAACTTTGTCGCTTGGATCCTTACGGTTTATATTGACTGTTTCCTGGTATGATTTGATCGCTTATTGTACCCTATGACTATCATTAAGTGTTGTACTTTATGATTCTTGACTCTTGATGAAAGTATATTTTCTTTTATGTACACTAAGAGCATTTGCACCAAGACAAATTCCTTGTGTGTCCAGCCACCCTTGGCCAATAAAGAATTCTATTCTATTCTATTCTATTCTATTCTATTCTATTCTATTCTATTCTATTCTATTCTATTCTATTCTATTCTATTCTATTCTATTCTATTCTTTTTCTATTCTATTCAACTCTACGCTACTTATTCTATTCTATGCTACTCCTATTCTATTCTATTCTATTCTATTCTATTCTATTCTATTCTATTCTACGCTCTATTCTGTTTTGTTCTACTCTATTCTATTCTGCATTCTATCCCTATCCCTATCCCTATCCCTATCCCTATTCTAATTCTATTCTAATTCTATTCTATTCTATTCTATTCTATTCTATTCTATTCTATTCTATTCTACTCTACTCTACTCTACTCTATTCCTTTCCATTCCATTACATTCCATTCCAACTAGGCTGACACTCATACTCAATGCATGAACCAAATTTAAAGCATCCTGGACAGATCTCTGTCTGGTCTCTGTTTAGACGTGTTGAGTGAAATGGAGCCTACCACCATTCTGGGCCATTGTTTACACTATCAAAACTCTCTTCTCACTTAGAAGTTTTTGAAACTTTCAGCTGAAAGTGCCTTCTTATTATTTCCATCTTTGGTTCCATGCTGTGAAATCATAATGATTCTGTCTCACTTCTTTTCAGATCTTTTCTCAAGACAACCCAATCGCCCTCATCTCTCATGTGTGAGACCTGAGTTCTCATCTCCTGGTCCTCTTCATTGTTTTTCTCTGAACCTGTTCCAGTTTCTATTTAACTTCCTGTAAGTGTGGAGCAATACAGTTTGGTCTACTGATTAAGGCACCCGGCTAGAAAGTGGCAGACCGTGAGTTCAAGTCCCAACTTAGCTGTGAAAGCCAAATGGATGACTTTGGACAATCACCAGGAGACTCTGAGTTCTAGTCCCACCTTAGGCATGAAAGCTGGCAAGGTGACTTTACGCCGATCAAAAGATTATGAATTCTAGTTCCACTTTAAGCATGAAAGCTGACTAGATGACTTTGGGCCAATTACCAGGAGATTATGAGTTCTAGTCCCACTTTAGGCATGAAAGCTGGCTAGATGACTTTCAACCAATCACCAGGAGATTATGAGTTCTAGTCCCACCTTAGGCATGAAAGCTGGCTAGATGACTTTGGGCCAATTACCAGGAGATTATGAGTTCAAGTCCCACCTTAGGCATGAAAGCTGGCTAGATGACTTTCAGCCAGTCACCAGGAGATTATTTATTTATTTATTTATTTATTCCATTTATATACCGCCCTTCTCCCGAGGGACTCAGGGCGGTGAACAGCTCATCTAAAAACCCCACAAAGAATACAAAAGTTAAAAAATATTAAATTTCAATCGGCTGCTTAATAAAACTAACAAGCCCCCCCCCTTAAAACCCAATTTAGAAATTAAATATGGAGACCAAATTAAAACCATTTTCTCAGCCCAGGCCGGCCTGCTCAAAGAGCCAGGTCTTCAACGCGCGCCTGAAGGCCCTCAGGTCCGTGCCGGTACGGAGCTCCGGTGGCAGAATATTCCAGAGGGCGGGGGCACCCACAGAGAAGGCTCTACTCCTTGGTGCCGCCAGACGACACATAGCGGCCGACGGCACCCGGAGCAGACCCTCTCTGTGGGTACGCACCGGCCTGTTGGAGAACGTTGGCAGAATGCGGTCCTGAAGGTAACCTGGTCCCATGCCATGGGTCGCCCTAAAGGTCAAAACTAGAACCTTAAAGCGAACCCGGAGAGCCACCGGCAACCAATGCAGCTCGCGCAGGAGAGGCGTCACATGGGCGCTACGTGACGCCCCCATGATCACCCGCGCGGCTGCATTTTGCACCAGCTGGAATCTCCGGATGCTCCCCGCAGGGAGCCCCATGTAGAGGGCATTACAATAGTCCAGGCGAGAGGTGACAAGGGCCTGAGTGACCGTGCGCAGGGCGTCCCAATCCAGAAAGGGCCGCAACCGGTAGATCCGACGGATCTGATGAAACGCCCCCCTGGAGATGGCCGCGATGTGATGTTCAAGCGACAGCCGTACATCCAGGAGGACTCCCAGGTTGCGGGCCCTCTCTGTGGGGGGCAAAATTTCCCCCCCAATAGCCAGCGAAGGTGTCAGCTGGCTATATCGGGGCGCCGGAAACCACAGCCACTCGGTCTTGGATGGGTTGAGCCGAAGCCTGTTCCCGCCCATCCAGTCCCGCACGGCCTCCAGGCACCTAGACATAGCCCCCACAGCATCGTTGGAGTTCTAGTCCCACCTTAGGCATGAAAGCTGGCTAGATGACTTTCAGCCAATCACCAGGAGATTATGAATTCTAGTCCCACTTTAGGCATGAAAGCTGGCTAGATGACTTTCGGCCAATCACCAGGAGATTATGCGTTCTAGTCCCGCCTTAGGCATGACAGCTGGCTAGATGACTTTGGTTCAATCACCAGGAGACTATGAGTTCTAGTCCTGCCTTAGGCATGAAAGCAGGTTGAGTGACTTTGGGCCAGTCTCTCTCTCTCTCTCAGCCCCAACCAACCTCACAGGGCTGTTATTATGAGGAAAATAAGAAGAGGAAGGTGAGTTGGATATGTTCACCACCTTGACTTATTTGTAAAAATGATAAAAGCAGGAAAGAAACTAACAGAGAAGCAAATAATTAAATGAACATTCCAACCACGTGTTCATGTTTCCCTCTTGAGCGTTCTGCTCTTCTGTCGCAAACAGGGCGCCTTGCTGGCCTGTTCCGTTGATTTCAAATTGAATTTGGTCATTAAAACTCATCAATCTTCTTTGTTCTGCATCCGTGGTTGAAATGTACATTTGAACAATTTTGCCACATGAAAGGGTGGTGCTCAGAGTCTTTAATTGATCATATTCAAGGCATTGATTGCATTGAGTAGATCTCAGCATGTCACGCATCCAAACGATGTAATCACGATTAGCTACCCTGCAGTGTGTTTCAATCTGTTGCTGTCCTGTCCTGGATTTGAAGGGTGCTTGAGGCCTGGTGATGCAAGACGGCATAATGGAGTAACTTCAAAACAGAGAATCAGCCTCGCAGCTTAACAAGAAGATTTTGGAGGCAAATGCAATTTGCCATTTTATAATGAGATGACAATTTTAATATATATATATATACTTACTGAAAGAGAGATATGCAGCACACAAATCTTTAATGAGAAGAGATACTGTACATCAATTTGTTCTGCCTGGAATGTAAGCCAAGCTTGGGTTAATGATGACTGCTGAAGAAGCTACCAGTGGTTATGTTTTCTTTAAATGAGCAAACCGATGTATTTCTTTAGCTATGTAGCTTTAGCTTTCACTATATTTGAAAGGAGGGAAAATATGATATATAGATAATGTCAACTCAAAAATATTCCTCTGGTCTTTTAGAGTTGTCAGCAGAAAGAGAGTGGGGGGGAGTAATGCATGCCTTAAATGCTTCAGATAATTGCTAGGCAGCCGAAGCTTCTGGTGCGCAAGATTATTACTGGAGAGCATGACTGATGACTCTTAGCTATGGATGTGTCCCATTGGAGAATATACATTTAGGGGCTGGGGGAAGACCAGGGTCAAGGGTGAGATGAATGATGTGTCTCAGTGTCGGCTGCACCCAGGTAACGCCGACATGGTCACTCCTAATAAATGATTTTTTAAAAAACTTTGAGAGATGTGGCTAGAGACTCATGATTTGAATGGGGGTGGATTGTCGGAGCCCTGACAGATACATGTTCTCTTAATGGGATATAGTTCTGTCCAAGATCAAGATTTCTCAATTTTATGTGACTTCAGATAGTTCTGGATTTATAACCTTTCATTTAGTGGCCATTCAAAGTTACAACGGCACAGAAAAAAGTGACTTATGACCATTTTTTCACACTTACAACCATTGCAATATCCCCATGGTCATGTGATCAAAATTCAGATGTTTGGCAATTGGCTCATATTTATGACGGTTGCAATGTCCTGAGGTCATGTGAGGCTCCAATGGGAGAATATCACAGTGAGGTGGTTGATCGATTAACAACGGATCCCACCTCACCCCCTTCTTGCTTCTACCCTCCTCTTTTTCTAATTGGGCCAAATTCTGGATTTTATATTAATTTATTCATGGATTTTATATTACCTTATTTATGGATTTTATATTAACATGTTTTTAGTTGATACAGTTTTTGTTTTTTATGATTCTAAGCTCCCCAGAGTTACCTTCAAGATGGGTGGACTATAAATTTAAATAAATGAACGAACAAACAGATAAATGTGATCCTGTTTTGTGACCTTCTGGCAAACAAAATCAATGGGGAAGCCAGCTTTACTTTACAACCGTGTTACTAATTTAACAACTGCAGTGCTTCACTTAACAACCCTGGCAAGAAAGGTTGCAAAATGGGGCAAATCTCACTTAACAACTGATTTCGCTTAGCCACAGAAATGTTGGGGTCAGTTGTGGTCATAAGTCAAGGACTACCTGTATTTTATAAATGCTACTCTTTTGTGCATGTTGGCTCCCCCAAAACCAAGTATATGGGGGAATGTTCCTATGTTATGTGCAGAAATATTTTCCTCTGTAATATTCTGACTAGTTTCTTTGTCTGAAATGATTTTTGCAAAGCCGTACATGTCACTAAAGTGGAACAAGAGATTATTGTTTTTGTTTTAAAAAAATATGCACGCGAGTCAAAATACATTTTAGATTGGATGTTGATTTAGCCATTTTACAAAGTTAGGGCAAACTCATGAAAATCAGTAGAACGTGTATGACTCTGGACTAATTTTATCCCCATTATTTTCATAGGTTCTATGCTAAATGTTGGATTCAATTCACCCCGCCTCCCGTAGCAGACCTGTATACTGTGAAGGTAGGATGGAGGGCTGAGAAGGTATCCGTAGACCCCTCAGATCCTGGACTCAAATTGTTTCAACTCCTTCCTTTGGGATGGTGCTAGAGCAGGAATGTCAAACTCAGGGCCCTGGGGCTGGTTCCGGCAATGGGGTGCTTAGATCTGGCCTGTGGGACCACCCTGGAAATAGTGAAGGAAATAGCGGTGCTTCTGCCAGCGAAAACGGGCTCCCGAGCTCTGTTTTCAGTTGCCACGGCCTCCTGCAACTTTCTGCCAGTGAAAACGGGAGATCAGGAGGCCCTCCCAAGATCCATTTTCACTGGTGGAGGGTTGCAGGAGGCTGTGGCAGCCGAAAATGGAGCCCGGGAGCCCGTTTTCGCTGGCAGAGTGCTCGGGCTGCCACAGGCACCCCCGACATAAGTGATGTTGAGTTGGCCACGCCCACCCTGGCCACACCCACCATGGCCCCCTGACGTCAAACACAACCCTGATGTGGCCCTCATTGGAATGGTCAGCGTTCCACGGAACCTCCATTCCGATCAGTAACTCCGAGAAAAGCATAATCTCAAAAGTACTTTTATTAGAATGGCACCTGCGGCACATCTGTGGAATTTCGAAATTAAAAGTTTCCTGGACTTCCCACAATGTCCCAACCTACAAACCATCCCCTTTTTACACATCATCACATCACATGAACCAATCCCAAAGTAAGTTCCATTTCTTCCTGCGCCACGCTCTTTGACCTTGAACTAACAAAAGAATGTACAGTATTTTGTCTACTAAGAGCTACTCAATTAAAATCACCCCCTCCCACTTTCTCAAGCTGTATGGTAGTGATGAATAAGGATTCCAAAGCTGGCATTGAGTTTGACATCCCTGTGTTAGAGGGTATTGTATGCCAAGACAACTAAACACAGGGACAATTTTTTTCCCCTTCATGCCATGACTCTGCTGAACACCTGATTCTTGCAGTTGACAAAACATGGTGAATACTAAGTCCTGTCTAACATGTATGTATATGAGGCAGAACTTAGTAGTGGCACAGTGGTTAGAATGCAGAATTGCGGGCTAATTCTGCCGACTGCCAGGAGTTTGATTCTGAGTGGCTCAAAAGTTGACTCAGCCCTCCATCTTTCCGAGGTTGTAAAATGAGGACCCAGATTGTTTAGGGACAATAGTCTGACTCTGAAAACCACTTAGAGAGGGCTGTAAAATGCTATGGGGTGTTAAATGTCTAAGTGTTATTGCTATTGTAGAAAGCTGGCACCCACCCCTCTCCTAGGAGTATGAAATATTCTAGGAAATATTAAAAAGGCAGAATATTTCCCCTAAAAGAGAAATAAAAATCTTAAAGGAAACAGAAACTTAACCTCAGCTCCCTGCTCCCAGCAGATAATTTGGTGCCAGCTTATCTACAAGACAAAGACTGGGGCAGCCTATCTACAAAACTAAATATCTTCACCCTCCAGGACATAATAGTATTATCTATCAGCAGAACTCACCACATGGCGCAACCAAGCCTCTTCATTGCATCGCCCAGCAATATTCAACCAAGCCTGGGATACAGAAAGCCTACGAAGTTAGCTAAGACCCCCATCCCCTGGGAGTCTGACACCAATAGAATACATGGCCTTTGCCACAGGAACAGGAAGCTCAAGTTCAAAGCTCAAGAGAGGTATAAAAAAAAACTCGCTCTCCACTCCATCTTTTCAGCTGAACCAGGACCATGTGTTTAATGGTTCTGCTTCGTTAAACCATATTTTCAAACAGCCTCCATGTTTCCAGTGTCTTTCTCCCCACTTGGAATTGAACCAGAAGGATGTTTCTTCCAACACTATTAAACCATAGAATGTGGCTGTAGTATTATTCTTTTATTATCTCTTATTTCTCACTTCTATTGATTGCACACTTTTAGTATTATTATTATTTTTTGTTGTTTTGCAACTAGGCTGAGTGTTTCTGTACCATACTTGGCCAAATAAAGTATTCTACTCTAATATCTGAATTGCATGGGGAATTGCCTTTGTTGGCTGAGATTTGTGAAAATTGTAAATCCAAGACTGGAAGGCAACAGATTATTTTATTGGCTTATTGGCTCTGAGTTTCGTCAAGATAATATCGCTTCCCCGTTGTGCGACTTCAGTACCCAGAATTCTTACCAAAGCTTATGCTGATTAGGAATTGTGGGGATTGATGTTTCTTCCCCAAACCCCAAAAACCTTAACCTTAGGCTGTCTACTATTGACCTCAACCTTTTCTTAAGAGGTCTGTAGGGGGGCATGCATAAGCGCACCAACGTGCCTACCGTCCCTGTACTATTGTTTCTTTTATTTTTCTTAAAAGTATCCATGTATTCATAACTGTTTTTACTTATACCTATTATCTTGTAAGCAATTGACAAAATAAAATAAATAAAAAAATAAAATGAAATTTGGAGGATGACTTGATTGAGAAATACCAGAATAATGCATGCCTCCTTGGGAGCTCTCCGTAGTGCTGAAGAGACCATGCCAACCTGCTTCCTGTTTGCTAGTAATATCTTTCCATGGATTTTCTCTCCACCACTTAAAAATTCAATTTTTGGTTTACACCAGGGGTAGCTTTAAGACTTCGGGCTGGGGAATTCTGAGAGTTAAAGTCCATAGGTCTCAAAGTTGCCAAGGTTGGACATCCCTGGTTTATATGATCTTTTCTACTCTGCAAGGTCTAACAGAAAGCCTCTGATGTCAAGCCCACTGGCTCATCTATTTTGATTCACCATTTTTTTCCAGCCTGCCATCATTTTGATGGTTGCAGTTTTCTTTCCATTGCTTGGAAAGTGAAGCTGCATAGAGGTTCCTGCACAGAATAAACAAGAGTTGGAAGGGACTTTGTAGGTTATCTAGTCCAACCCCCTACCCAAGCAGGAGACCCTACACCATTTCTGACAGATGGTAGTCCAGTCTCTTCTTGAAAGCCTCCAGTGGTGAAGCTCCCACAACTTCTGAAGGCAACTTCTGTTCCATCGGTTGATGGTTCTCGCTGTCAGAAAATTTCTCTTTATTTCTAGGTTGAATCTCTCTCCTTGATGACTTTCCATCCATTATTCCTTGTCTGGCCTTTGGGTGCTTTGGAAAATAGACTGACCCCCTCCTCTTTGGGGCAGCCCCTCAAATATTGGAAGACTGCTCTCCTGTCTCCCCTGGTCCTTCTCTTCACTAGACTAGCCATGCCTAATTCCTGTAACCGTTCTTCATATGTTTTAGTCTCCAGTCCCCTAATCATCCTGGTTGCTCTTCTCTGCACTTTTTCTAGAGTCTCAACATCTTTTTTATAATGTGGTGACCAAACCTGGATGCAGTACTCTATGTGTGGCTTTACTAAGGCTTTATAGAGTAGTAATAGTACCTCACTTGATCTTGATTGCATCCCTCTGTTAATGCAATTTAGGATTGCATTGGCTTTTTTTGGCAGCTGCTGCACACTGATGGCTCATTCCTTTGGCTGCACCTGGCTCTTATTTTAAATTCTACAGCTTGTTATGCCGGGAAGAATTTCAAAAGGTAGAAAAAAGGTGTTTTAAGATAGCAAGAAAAAGAGATTGGGTGGAAAGAGCGAGACAGCATAATAGGTGCTTGCCTGCGAAGGAAATCAAAGGTCAGGCTTGATGGCTTAGCACTTCCCCACTTTTTACACCCCAAAGCTTTTATCTTGTTTTGCCAAATCCTTTAAGCACAGTTGGTTCTCTTTGAACTCTCCTCACCTGAGCACCGTGGAGATTCAAAGGAACTTTGAAAGAGTAAGTAGTCCTTAAATTACTGAGAAATTTAATGCACCCAGCGCCAGTGTAAAGTAGAAAAGGCAATACGGCTCTCACAAAAGCAGGCTGCATATTGTGACATGACAAGAAAATATATCCATGCGGGATGTCAAAAACACAATTCCAAAATCGTATTTCAAGGCAACACGCCATCTTTTTTATGAAGCCTACTTATCAAGGTCAGAAAGAGTTGGCAAGAGTTTGAGTTCACCAACTCCCCAAGAGGCAAGACGGTAAACAAAGTGCAAAGTGAGAGAATCAGAAATTATTTAACTGCCTTTTTGGCAGAATTACGTACATCTAACTTGTCTTGCAACGCTTGAGTCACAGACAAACTCTCCGAATGGGTGTTTGAATGAAGAAATAACAAGCAGTGGCCTGTTCTACTCACTCATTTCTTTTGAAAATATAAAATTTAGCTGGACGTGTGCCTCCTCCCCATCCTTGAGCAAAACAAAAGTCTTAAGTAGATGTGATGACCGGGGGCGTGACACAAAAATTACTAAGTCACCAAAATAGAAGAAAGTCCCTTTAATGCCTCCAACTTGGCCCCAATGTCCAATTATCTTCGGCTGGATATCAAACTCTTAAAGAAAATAGTCTACGGAGGGAGTAAATGCAGTCCACACCCAAAGTAAAGTTAACTCGAAATAAAAAACCCAACACAAACCACACTGAAGGAATTACTACAGCAGGCAAGGATGATAAATTGCAGACTTCCACCAGATAAAGCAGCAACCACAGTTGGGAGGAAGCC
Source organism: Bungarus multicinctus (assembly GCA_023653725.1). Taxonomy (NCBI): domain Eukaryota; kingdom Metazoa; phylum Chordata; class Lepidosauria; order Squamata; family Elapidae; genus Bungarus; species Bungarus multicinctus. Next base: position 127,897,051 of record CM042842.1, on the reverse strand, counting down.
AAAACACAAATAAGCTCCAACAAGAATAATGCACACTTTGCTTCCGGCAACTTTTGCCATGCGCAGTTTGTCCTTTTAAACAGTCCTCCCAGCTGCAGCCCAGGAAGGGGATCAGGGCCCCTTCCTCCCCCGTAGACCATGCCACTCACATTTCTCCCTTATCCACTCCTTCCTGCGTGCCCTAGGATGAAGAGGGGGATGGGCCTGGGTCTTCCTCTGAATGCCCATCAGGCTTGTGCCCTTCCCCAATTTCCTCCACAACCACCCGAGCCCTCGGAGTCAGATTGCAACAGGGGCATGAAAGTAGAGCTTGAGAGAATATACTTCAGAGAATAATCCCCCAGTTTCAGCTTGTTTATGATTGATGAATTCATGACTACATATTATAGAGGTTATAAATGGAAGCATTACACCGCCTTGCTTAATTTCGTTTGCTTTTTATTCATTACGTTCTTGTTAAGAGGAAAGAAAAGATGACTTGTTTGATGTTCTAGGATTAATACATATATTTTGATCAACCCTGGACCTACAGGGAGATCAACAGAGAAATTATCAGCCTTTTTTTTTTGCCTTGCCTGTAAATAATTGCTGGTCAGCTTGAAGGAAGAAACTTACATACATTTCACATCTTGTTGGGTTTTTACCTGCAGAAACTGGTTAATCAGCTACTCTGCTATAGATCTAATTCTTCAGGTTATAGCAGATAAGTCATTTATTGTAAGTTGGGAAAATGCACCAGAGCGTTTTCCTTTTGCTCTCTGAATAAAAAGGCTGAGCTGATACTTTGACAATACGTTAAACTGCATCTATTTTAGGAGCAAGGTGAAAAAGATACTTCTACTAATGATCTCTCTGTTAAGCATGTTCTTTAACGTAGCCGGTGTCCCTCAAAGGTTATGCTACACCAGACCTGGGTATTTTACAGCCCCCGGGGCCACAACTGGCTCTTTGGTTGTCCCTGTTCAGCTCATATGAGGTCAATCGAAAATTAGAAATCAAATGTAAATAAATGTATGCGTAGCAAATATATTGCTGTGCATGCAATACAATTGCATTGATTTATTTTGAAGGTCACTGTCCTTTTTTTCCCTTCAATTCATGTATGTGCGCGTGTTGTGGTTAGCCGGCAGCAGGTACAGATGGCTGAGGAGAGCAAGTCCTCAGATGAGGGGCCAGGACCATTAGGGAGTGGCCTGCTGCCTTCAGAGATTGTGGGGGCTGGCGATGAGGAAGCCCCCGAGGAACCTGTGCCAAGTGCGTGTGTGCGCAGGGCTGTTCACAGGAAAGAGCAGTTGCAGCAGCAGGAGCGACTCGGGAGTAAGGCTGCAAGGTAATGGTCCCTCCTTCAAGAAGATAAAAGCCAGTTGTGAAGCGAACGTTCTTTGCAGGAAGCAAAGTCGTTTTGAAACTCAGCCTCATGGACATTACAGTATCTTAAGCTGGTATTTGAAGATTCTTGTGTTGTGAAATGTTTCTTATCTGTGATTCTTGGCAGTCTCGTACAGTTTTGGCAAAGTTTGTGCTTATCAAAGTTAATTAATTTGCAGCAGTCTTTTAACTAGGGATTTGTAAGAATCATTAAAAGGTTTCTGTTCCCTTTGGTTATTGTTTGTCTTATTGGAAAAGGGTTTGAGTCAGAATAGCATGCATGCCTAGGCACCTTCGCAGCCCTATTGGTTTGGAACTCCACAACAGTCTCAGTTTTTCATGTGGTCCCATGGGAGAATTAATTGTCCACCATGTTGGCTCTCGGCCATTTTTAGAACTGTTTATAGCAATAACAATAGCCCTTAGAATTACATACTGCTTCACAGTGTTTTACAGTCCTCTCTAAGCGGTTTACAGAGTCAGGCTCTTGCCCCCAACAATCTGGGTCCTCATTTTACCCACCTCAGAAGGATGGAAGGTTGAGTCAACCTTGAGCCTGGTGGGTTTCGAACTGCCCAATTGTAGGCAGCCGGCAGTCAGCAGAAGTAGCCTGCAAGTACTGCATTCTCACCACTGCTCTTATAAAAAGACAGGTGGAGGTTTAAAGGCAAAAATACCTCTGAAATTCTTACCAATGGACTATTTCCTCTTTTTCTCGGAGCTCTGGATTATTTTGACCTTCTTTCCAAAATGGGCTTAATGTTTTAGGACAAGGTTTCTCAATCGTCATAATTTTAAGATGTTGGATTTCAATCTCCAGGATTCCTCAGCCAGCATGGCTGGCTAGGGAATTCTGGGAGTTGAAGTCCACAAGTTGCCAAGCTGGAGGAACACTGCTTTTCTTCGTTCTTCATAAGGATATGCCTGTAGGCGAAGTTTCCCTCAAGTTCAAGTTTGACTCTTGGTCATTTTCTGGGCTCATCCACCTCATTTTCTCAACCTGAAGGTAGATGTAATTCATTGCCACCTTGTGGGGTATCTATGGAGATTCTCAGTCATCCAGGTCATGGTTGTCCCAAAGGTGTTTTGTACAAGAGGCAACTGGGTTTTCTTTGTTTTTTTTCTTCAGAAGACGTTTCGCTTCTATTCCCCTACCATTCAGTCAGAACTGAAGAAGCGTCTTGGATGAGAAGTGAAATGTCTTCAAGGAAAAACAAAGGAAGTCCAGTTCCCTCTTCTGAAAGGCCCTTTGGGACACTTTCTGGGTGATTTCTTAACTTCCCAATCAGTGGTGGAATTCAAAAAGTTTAACGACCAGTTTGGTGCATATGGCTTGTTGGGTGCGCACCAAATGCTCCCTTTGCGCAGGCGCAGAGGCGTTCCAACTCACCTGCAAGCCTGCACTCTCCCGCTTGCTTCAGCAGCTGCCGCGTGGCACTCTGCTGTGCCGCGCAAAGCAGCTTCGCCAGGGGTGGGATTCAAAAATTGTAACAACTGGCTCTGTGGGCGTGGCTTAGGTGGTGGGCGTGGCTTGGTGGTCATGTGACTGGGTGGACATGGCTTGGTGTCTGGGCGTAGCCAACTGAATATCACTCACATCGAGGCACGCGTCTCCTCGCCTGGCCTTTCGTGACTGTGAGGATGCTGCAACAGTTGTAAGTGAGAAAAAGGATCATAAGTCACTTTTTTTCAGTGCCATTGTAACTTTGAATGGTCACTCCACATGAGCAAAGTACTAGCAAAGGAGGGGGAAAAAATTCCAGAGAAGTTCCTGAGGCAGGAAGTCTAGTCCTGCCAAGAATATAATAAGGGTTAACGGAGAGGCAGTTTCTGTAAGCAACACCAGAATGTTTCCTTCCTGCCTTCCTTACAGGATTAGGCCAGTAATTTCTTCTAACAACCGGTTCTCCGAACTGCTTAGAATGTTAACAACCGGTTCTAGCGAATAGGTGTGAACTAGTAGAATCCCATCCCTGAGCTTCACTTCAAAAGCAGAGGATAAAGGTGAGTATGGGAGCCCAGGTGGGTGGGGGGCCCAACAATAGAGTGGCGGAGACAACCGGTTTGAACTCCACTGCTCATCGTCGCTACCGGCTCGGCTGAACCGGGCTGAACCGGTAGAATACCACCACTGTTCCCAATCTAACCTTCAGACTTGGGATTTCCTGTGCTCTCCTGTTCAACTATAACCTGGGCCTCTCTGCTTAATTTTCTGGAATCATGCAAAGGTCATTTGGGGGCCTTCACCTGCTCTATGCAGGTAGTTCCAGGAGTGGGGCTGCTGGAGGTTTGCAGGGGTTCAGGAGAGCCCCTAGCTAACATTCTGGGCAGTTCGGAGAACCCCCAAATCCCACTCCTGGCTGGCCCTGCCCCACCCTGCCCCTCCCCTCCCAAGAGTCCCCACCTGGCTTGTTTTGGCTCGCACGGAGGCCCAGGGAGGGCAAAAAACAGGCCTCCCGGAAGTTTGGGAAGGCTGGAAATGGACTTGTTTCTGGAGCCTGGGGAGGCTGTTTTCATCTTTCCAGAGGCCCGAGAAAAGTCTCCAGAGCCTGGGGAGGGCAAACATGCCCCACCCCCACCGTGTTGCAGGAGTCCGACTAGGCCACACCCACCATGGTCATGCCCACCTAGCAACCAGGCAGAGAAGCAGTTGCTAAAATTTATGAAGCCCACCCCTGGGTAATTCTCAATACTCTTGAATTGGTAGTTCCTGTACAGGGGTATTGTTCACTTCTTGACTGTTGGCTTAGTGTTAATCAACTCAGACAAACAAGCTACCAACAACCTTCACTCCCACCAATACTAACAGGGCAAGTGGCTCCTGTATAAAACGAGAGCAAGCCCCATTCCCTTCCAGCACGGAGAATGTTACTTAGTTGGGTCATGAAACGTTGACAAGGAAACAACCAAGCTCAGAGAGCACCAAGGACCCCAGTCTTTTACTACCACCACCTCCTCCTTCTCTTCCTCCCTGCAAACTCCATTCCCTTCTAGCACATAACCCTAGTTGGGTCATGAAACATCTTAAAGGAAACAACCAAGCTCAGAGGGCACCAAGGATCCCACAGTCTTTTCCCTCCTCCTCCTCCTCCTCCCCCTCCTCCCCCTCCTCCCCCTCCCTGCAAACTCCATTCCCTTCTAGTACATAACCCTAGTTGGGTCATGAAACATCTGTAAGAAAACAACCAAGCTCAGAGAGCACTAAAGACCCCATAATAATAGGCTAACCCCCTTTTCCAGATAAATGCAGTGCATTCCTAGGGAGAGAGATTTAACCACTGTGTTCCCATGGAAACACACGACCTGCATCTTCCTTAGTGACAGATGGGTCAGACCAGAAGGATCTACCAAGTCTAACCAGTCGTAAACAGCCCTTCTTTCCCTGTTAGCTCTACCATCTCCAATGTCGAAATCTAATTATTATTATTATTATGTTCTTTAAAAAAAAATCTGTATTTTCATCTTTTCTCTAGGAACAAAGGTCCCCTCTCCCACCCCACTAATTTATTTGCAACTGCTGAGCCAGGGCAAACTGAAAAATGGTATCTCTAGCAGACTCATCGAGGGGCTTAAAGAGATTAACTCTACTGCAATCCAGCTTTCTGTTTCTTGGGTATTTAGCACAGCTTCCCAGCTCTCTGGGTTAAACTCACAAAAGCATGAAATTTGCAATTAAAGGAAAGGACAGCTTTACTGGAGCAGACACTTCAGTACCTGTGCCATCCTAAGGCAGGTCAAGTTGAAGAGTAGAAAGGAAATCTGTCACACAGGGCTTCTTCCCTTAGAGCAGGGCTCCCCAAACTTGGCCACTTTAATAGAATAGAATAGAATACTTTATTGGCCAAGTGTGATTGGACACACAAGGAATTTGTCTTGGTGTAAATACTCTCAGTATACATAAAGAAGGAACATTCGTTAAGAATCAAGAATCATAACGTGCAACACTTAATGATAGTCATAGGGTACAATCAACATCAAATCATACTAGGAAACAGTCAATATAAATCGTAAGGATACAAGGGACAAAGTTATAGTCCTACAATCAAAAGTGGGAGAGGATGGATGATAAGGAGTGATGAGAAGATTAGCAGTAATAGTAGTGCACACTTTGTAATAGTTGAACAGTGTTGAGGGAATTATTTGTTTAGCAGAGTGATGGTGTTAGGGAGAAACTGTCCTTGTGGCCTTTATAATGCCCCCAAGGCTGTGTGCTATCTCCACTTCTCTTCTCCCTATATACCAATGACTACATCTCAAATGATCCATCTGTTAAAATACTGAAGTTTGCTGATGACGCAACAGTCATTGGTCTTATTCGAGACAACGATGAATCTGCATACAGACAGGAGGTTATACAACTTGCCTCGTGGTGTAACCGGTAACAATCTGGAACTGGACACACTCAAAACCGTAGAAATGGTGGTAGAGTTTAGAAGAAATCCTCCCATACTACCACCTCTTACAATAATAGACAACACAGTATCAACCGTAGAGACCTTCAAATTTCTAGGTTCTACTATATCACATGACCTAAAATGGACACCTAACATCAAAAACGTCATCAAAAAAGCACAGCAATGTTCTTTCTGCGCCAACTCAGAAAGCTCAAAGTGCCCAAGGAGCTGCTGATTCAGTTCTACAGAGGAATTATTGAGTCTATCATCTGCACCTCTATAACTGTCTGGTTTGGTTCTGCAACCCAACAGGACAGACACATACTCCAGAGTGTAGTTAGGACTGCAGAAAAAACAATTACCACCCACCCGCCTTCAATCGAGGACCTGTGTACTGCAGAGTCAAAAAGAGGGCTGTGAAAATATTTACAGACCCCTCACATCCTGGACATAAACTGTTTCAACTCCTTCCCTCAAAACGACGCTATAGAGCACTGCTCACCAGAACAACTAGACACAAGAACAGTTTTTTCCCGAAAGCCATCACTCTGCTAAACAAATAATTCCCTCAACACTGTTCAACTATTTACAAAGTGTACACTACTACTACTGTTAATCTTCTCATCACTCCTTATCACCCATCCCCTCCCACTTGTGACTGTAACTTTGTTGCTTGTATCCTCTGTTTCCTAGTATGATTTGATGTTGATTGTACCCTATGACTATCATTAAGTGTTGTACATTATGATTCTTGATTCTTAACTAATGTTTCTTCTTTATGTATACTGAGAGTATTTACACCAAGACAAATTCCTTGTGTGTCCAATCACACTTGGCCAATAAAGCATTCTATTCTATTCTATTCTATTCTATTCTATTCTATTCTATTCTATTCTATTCTATTCTATTCTATTCTATTCTATTCTATTCGCAATAATTCCTCTGTAGAACTGTATCTAAGATCACGTGACGTGTTAATACCACTTTATAATGCCTTGGTAAGGCCACACTTGGGATACGGCATCTAGTTCCGGTCACCACAACATAAAAAGAATGTTGAGACCATAGAAAGAGTGCAGAGAAGACTAACAAAAACGATTAGGGGACTGGCGGCTAAAACATATCAAGAAGAGTTGCAGGAATTGGGTATGTCTAGTTTAATGAAAAGAAGGACTAGGGGTGACATGATAGCAGTCTTCCAGTAGTTGAGGGGATTGCCACAAAGAAGGGGGGGGGGTTTAAATTATTTTTCAGAGCACCAGAAGACCCGGCAAGAAACAATGGATGAAAACTCATCAAGGAGAGAAGCAACCTAGAATTAAGGGGAAACTTCCTGAAAGTGAGGACAATTAACCGGTGGAAGGACTTGTTTTCAGAAATCGTGGGTGCTTCATCACTGGAGGTTTTAAAGAAGAGACTGGACAGTCACTTGTCTGAAATAGTATTGGGTCTCCTTCTTGAGCAGTGGGTTGGAGTAGAAGACCTCCAAGGTCCCTTCCAGCTCTATTCTGATTGAATTTGGTGTGAAAACAATCACGTTTCAGCCATCAATGCAAATTTTTAGGAAGGTCAAGGGAAGTACTAATATCACTCTATAAAGCCTTAGTAAGACCACACTTAGAATACTGCATCCAGTTTTGGTCACCAAATTATAAAAAAGATGTTGAGGCTCTAGAAAAAGTATAGAGAAGAGCAACCAGGATGATTAGGGGACTGGAGGCTAAAACATACAACGAACGGTTGCAGGAACTGGGCTTGGCTAGTCTAGTAAAGAGAAGGACCAGGGGAGACATGATAGCGGTCTTCCAATATTTGAAGATCTGCCACAAGGAGGAAGGGGTCAAGCTATTTTGTAAAGCCCCTGTAGGCCAGACAAGGAATAATGGATGGAAACTGAACAAGGAGAGATTTAACCTGGAAATAAGGAGAAACTTTCTGACAGAACGATCAATCAATGGAACAGAAGTTGCCTTTGGAAGTTGTGGGAGCGTCATCACTTGAGACTTTCAAGAAGCGATTGGATTGCCATTTGTCAGAAATGGTGTTGGATCTCCTGTTTGTGTGTGTGTGTGGGAGGGTTGGACTAGATGACCTACAAGGTCCCTTCCAACTCTGATTATCTGTTATTATTATGTTCTGAAATGATCAAAGGAAAGGAGCAATTCGTTAAGGGAGAGGAAAACCTGGATCGGTTTTAGACTTAGGCTGCGGGATGGGTAAGAAATAAATGATATAAAAGCCTTTTGAAAGCCAACACTGCTTTGCTGAAAAAACAGCCCGAGATGAGTACATAATGAAGAGACGCTGCCAAGGTTGCTATCCAATTTGAAGACAGCGCACTTTTCTCCATTCTTGAATGGATCAAAATGGGACATTAAAGCTGTTTACACCAGAGGGCAACCTGGAGCAACTCTTGGAAGAAATAAAAATTGCTTTCAGACTTAATTGGGCCAAGTTTTCTTTGGAAAAAAAAGTAGTTTGTGCTGGAAAAGGCTGCAGGATTATAATTTATAACGTAGAAAACAGAGGGGTAGGGAGAGAAGATTTATGTCTGTGAAGATATTATTCAGATAGCTCCCAAGATAATATTTTTTACTAAACGTTTCCAATAGCCATCAAACCTAATTGTGTGCACTGAAATGTCCATGCATGAGCTCAGTGATGGGATTCAGGTGTGCCATGTGGGTATTTGAATCTCCTTGAGGAAACCCAGGTAAAAATAATCTCTTGATGTGTTGTCCAGCCAGTGTATGGGAATTGGATAGCTAGGTAGCAATTGTGAGCTGTCCCCTTAAGGGAATGCATCATGGTAAATGTAGTAAAGGTATCCTGGGGAATGTAGTCCATGTCACGTGACCACATCTGTAATCCTGATTGGTCACTAAATTGACCCCCCCCCCCATGGGTTGGAGGAGTTTCCCTCACTTTTGCCTGAATTCACTAACTCATGGCAGCTGCTTTGTATCGCTACGAGTTGAGTTAGGAGATAACCATCTTTTTACCTACAAGACAGATATACAGAGGATTGGTCATTAAAGAAGGACTTCGTCACAAATGTGAGTTATGAGGATACCTGATGAACCAATAAATGTGCTTTGTTATGGACGCCTTGTTGAGTTTATCTATCTGCATCTGCACAGCTACAAATCCACTACTGTGCAGGATACAGAAAACTTGGGAACAAGCCTTTCTCTACCCAAAAAACTCCTTACCAATTATGGGAACAAACTGTCATACCGGTAGTACTCAACTTATGACCATTCATTTAAAGACTTTTCAAAGTTACTGTTCTGACCAAGGCTTCCGGAGACCGTAATTAAGCACACGCTCAGTTAAAACAACTCCTGTTTTATTTCAACGCTGGGAATTATGTTCATTCCCATCTGGTAATGAGTCCCAAACAGTCCCTCAAGATAAGAACCCACCTTTCTCTCCTTTGAATTGCTGCCAACAACTAAAGTGCCAAATAAACTATAAAAAAACCAACTGAAGTATAAAGTCCACACAGAGCTTCAAGGATTAATCTGAACAGAACGAACGACTTTGCTTCCTGCAAAGGTTTTTCTACCTTTGCCTGTCCTTTATATCTTATGGGAGGGGCAATCACCTCCAAGCCCTACTCCCGAGTCACCCCTTTTGTCTCAGCTACTCTTGCCTTCTAGCAGCTCTGTGCACATGCGCACTGGGAACAGGCTCCCCTTGCTCCTCTGCCTCGCTGCTGCCAGATTCTGGAGGCCCTGGAATCAGCATCCCACTCCCAGATGGTCCTGGCCCCATCTCTGCATCGGAAGCAGGACCCTCGTCTGAGTCCTCCCTCAGACTCCTGGACTGGTCCCCGTTCTTCCCCACTGTCCGATTCTGCTGCCGTCTGCACCGGCTGCCGCGAACCACAACAGTTACAACAGCATTGAAAAAAGTGACTTACAACTGGCCCTCAAACTTAGGACCATTGCAGGATCCGTAAGGTCACATGATCAAAACCCAAGTGGCAACCCACATGTAATTTATGATGGTCACAGCGTCCCAAGGTCATGTGATCACTATTTGCAACCAGCTGATTCCTGACATGCAAAATCAATGGGGGAAAAGAGGAATCTGTTTAACGACCGCCGGATTCACTTAATAACTGCGGGGGTTTGCTTAACGACCATAGCAAAAAAGGTGATATAATAAGGCACAGCTCACTAAACAAGGGCCTTGATTAGCAATGGAAATTCCGGCCCCAATTGTAGTCATTAAGCCAAGGACAAATTGTATAGGAATACATATAGGTAATATAAAGATTATACCATTAATCTATCAATATAATTTTCCTTAGACCTACAACTGGAATTGTTTATAAACCTCTCCAAGGGCATAGAAACAAAGCCTGGGATGATCCTTTTTTCCCTTTTTCCATTATTCAGAGAATAATTACGCTGGAGGTTGCCAAGAAGGAATCATAGCTTGGTTTACCGATGTCTTGGGGTGAGTTCCACCCCCTGCTTGAAGCGTTTCAGGAAAGACGAGAGACGTATAGAATTGTAAAGTTGGAAGGGCTCATTTAAACCACTTAATCCCATTTTGAGTGTGACCTTCTCCCAGCCATTTACTTGCGGGCCAATCGGTTACCTGGAAAAATTAGCAAATTTTCTTCTGCTCATGGCAACTTTAATCAGAAGCCGTTGGAGAATTTTAGGTCTTTCTCCTCTACTTCCAACCTCAAAGTCGTTGGATACGTTGTGACTGTCCACCAGAATAAAGGCGGGATCACTTGGTGTCCTACTTTCAGAATAACAGAGTTGGAAGGGACCTTGGAGGTCTTCTAGTCCAACCCCCTGCTCAGGCAGGAAAACCTATGTACCATTTCAGACAAAGCGTTGTCCAATCTCTTCTTAAAAATTTCCAGTTGTTGGAGCACCCACAACTTCTGGAGGCAATTAATTAATTAATTGATTGATTGTTCTAACTATCAGTAAATTTCTCCTTAATTCTAGGTTGCTTCTCTCCTTGATGAGTTTCCACCCACTGCTTCTTGTCCTGCCTTCAGGTGCTTTGGAGAATAGCTTGACTTCATCTTCTTTGGGGCAGCCCCTGAGATATTGGAACTCTGCTATCATATCATTCTTAGTCTTTTTTTTCATTAAACTAGACACACCCAATTTCAGCAGCCATTCTTCGTATGTTTTTGTCCTCCAGTCCCCTAATCATCTTTGCTGCCTTTTTCTGCACTCTTTCCAGAATCTCAACATCTGTCGTGCCTTTTCTGGATTCTCTACAGAGGTAGATAAACTCAACAAAACATCAATACAAAGTATTTATTATGGGTTCATCAGGTATCTTCATGACTCACATTTATGATGAAGTTCTTCTTTATGTCCAATTCCTTTGCATATCTGATCTTTAGGTAAAAGATGGTTATCTCCTAACTCATCTCGTAGCGATAGAAAGCAGCTGCCATGAGTCAGGGAATTCAGGCAAAAGTGAGGGAAACTCCCCCAACCCATCAAGGATCAATTTAGTGACCAATCGGGATTACGGTTGTGGCCACGTGACATGAATTACATTTCCCAGGATACCTGTAACTACATTTACCATGATGCATTCCCTTAAGGGGACAGCTCACAACTGCTACCTAACTATCCAATTCCCATACACTGGCTGGACAGCACAATGCCCCTGTTGGAGTCTGACTCCAAGGGAGAGGAGGAGCAGCCGACAGGGCGTGGAGGTATGGCCCAGAGGTTGTGGAGGAAACTGGGGAAGGACATAGGCCGGCTGGACAGTCAGAGGAAGACCCAGGCCCATCCCCTCTTCATCCTAGGGCACGCAGGGAGGAGAGGATAAGGGAGAAAGGGGAATGGTGTGGTCTATGGGGGAGGAAGAGGCCCTGATCCCCTTCATGGGCTGCAGCTGGGAGGACTGATTAAAAGGATGAACTGCGCATGGGTCAGTGCTGGAAGCAAAGCATGAAATAATTTTAGTCTTTCATTGCTTCTCTGAGTTCCCAATGTGTATTTCAATAGCTGTGGACGTCTTCAAGTCTTATCCTGCCTTGTCTCACTAATTGCTCCAATGTGGTTTGTGTTGTTTTTTTTTCTATTTATAGTTTATATGTATTTTGAGTTTGAACGGAACTTCTTCCTTTTTGCAACTGTTTGTGGGGGAGTTTTTTTTCTCCAGTCAATGATAATTGGAGCTTTGAAGCCAGGTTGAAGGGATTAAAGGGACTTCATCTGTTTTTTGTGACTTTTTTTTGCTTTTGTATCCCACCCTGGGTCATCACAACATCTTTTTTACACCATGGTGACCAAAACTGGATGCAGTATTCCAAGTGTGGCTTTACCAAGGCATGATAAAATGATATTAACACTTCACATGATTTTGATTCTATCCTTCTATTAATGTAGCCTAGAACTGCGTTGGCTTTTTTGGCAGCCTCAACACACTGTTGACTCACATTCAAGTGATCCTCCGCTGGGATCCATCTCTTTTCTGCTATGTACACAAAAGGCTTAAAGCTGAAAAGATTAAAAGCCTTTGGAGCCTTAGGGGCTATTACCCACAATATCGATTCCAATGACTTTGGAAAGGTGTGCCATTTGGGATGCAAATAAATACACAGATACAGATACTCCTCCACTTACAACCACAATTAGGGCCACAATTTCCTTTGCTAAGCAAGGCAATTAAGTGAATCACGCTCACATTTATTTACCTTTTTTTTGGGGGGGGCATGAATGTTAAGTGAACCACTGCAGTTGTTAATTTGCTTTACAACTGCATTAAGTAATGCAGTTGTAAAGCAAATTCAGCTTCCATCAGGGATTCTGCTTGCCAGGAAGCTGGCTGGGAAAGTCACAAATGGAGATTACATTGCCCCATCATAAATACCTGCTGGTTGCCAAACGCTCAAATTGCGTGATTATGTGACCGTGGGCATGCTGTGATGGTTGTACGTGCAAGAACTGGTTATAAGTGATTTTTTTTCAGTGCTGTAACTTCGAATAGTTGCTAAATGAATGGTTGTAAGTCAAGGACAACCTGTATTCTAGATGGCTTACCACTTGGGCTATTAAAAACCAGACTTTAGCAGGGTGTTTCCACTTATAGTCAAAAGTTGTATCTGGACACAGTTTTATTGTCTTGGAAAGTGTGGGCATCCTAGATCAAACTAAATGCCAAAAACCTACTAGAAGATTTCTGGATGCCTGGCATTTGGAGCAAATCGGTCATCAACAGACACATAGAGATAAACTGCATTTACACACCATTCAAAAGAGACATTAAAAAGGCTAAGAAGGAAACAAAAAGATCAGAACACATCTTCGCCAATAACAAACACACAGATAAACAGGGAATAATACCAGACAATCAGTCAGACAGAAAACAATACCCTAATCAAGAATCTACCCCACCAACACTGCCAGGACAAGATGGTCTATATCAGCGGTAGGGAACCTTGGCTCTTTTATCACTGATGGACTTCAACTCCCAGAATTCCTGAATGAGCCATCAACGTTTCCCCATCCCTGGCCTAGTGGTTTTTCAGTTGTGAGGGAAATCAATTTTTGACTTGAATGGGACTGTTTAATATACAAATGTAGGACATATAAAGAATATTGATCATTCAAGTCAAAAATTAGGACATTTGTATATTGAACAATCCCATTCAAATCATTGATTTCCCTCACAACTGAAAAACCAGTAGGCCAGGGATGGGGAACTTTTTATAGCTCATTCAGGAATTCTGGGAGTTGAAGTCCATAAGTGATAAAAGAGCCAAGGTTCCCTACCACTGGTCTATATAAACCAAGAGCAAACTCAACTCCCTTCTAGCATTGATGATGTTACTTAGCTGGGTAATGAAATGTCTGCAAGAAAACAACCAATGTCAGAGAGCAACAGGAACCCCACAGTGCAATCCTGTGACAGAGATTTTCTTCTATTGGACACCCTACTTTTAAATGAAACTGGCAATGTCTGACACTTCCTTAATAGCAACTATCAAAAAAGATTTTTTTTAAAAAAGGATTATTGCAGGGAGGGGAAAAAAAAACCTTTGCCATTAATCAGCGAAAGGGATCTAAAGTAATTTAAAACGTATAGGCAAGCTTTTGTTCTGTCTAAAACAAACCTGTTAGAATTATTTCCTCTTCATTTATCAGGGAAGAACTGCTATATTTATCCCCCAGTGGCTAGATCTCACTCGGTGCTTGGCAGCATTACCTAAATTGGTTTTAAGCAAAGCTATGCTGTTTCATCGAAAATAAATACCTGGACCTTTGCACCTTTTCTCCGGTGACTTCCCGGGAGATGAACTGCATTAAGAGTGAGATTTTGTTCAGTACATTCTTGCCTCTGGCTTTTATTTTTTCCCCCTCTCTCCTGTGTTATGGAGGAAACAGCTTATCTAGACTCCCTTCAAATCATGTTTCAGGCCTGGATGTAGTACTGAGGTTATGCTTGCTAGTGATCTCTGATGGAGTCAGGATGGAGACAATGCAACCATCTTGGTTGATCTTTTGATCCTTTGTCCCAGAGGTGCTTTTTTCAAGAGGCAACTGGACTTTCTGGTTTTTCTTTGAAGACGTTTCGCTAAGCAAAACGTCTTCAAAGAAAATGCAGAAATTTTTTCATCCCAAAAGCTTCAAGAAGCTGAAGAAGCTTCTTGGATGGGAAGCGAAACGTTTTCAAAGAAAAATCAGAAAGTTTTTCATCCAAGAACCTTCAAGAAGCTGAAGAAGCTTCTTGGATGGGAAGTGAAATGTCTTCAAAAAAAAAAAAAAAACCAAAAAGTTTTTCATCCAAGAACCTTCAAGAAGCTGAAGAAGCTTCTTGGATGGGAAGTGAAATGTCTTAAAAAAAAAAAACCACCAAAAAGTTTTTCATCCAAGAACCTTCAAGAAGCTGAAGAAGCTTCTTGGATGGGAAGTGAAATGTCTTCAAAAAAAAAACAAAAAACCAAAAAGTTTTTCATCCAAGAAGCTTCAAGAACCTGAAGAAGCTTCTTGGATGGGAAGCAAAACCTCTTCAAAGAAAAACGAGAAAGTCCAGTGGCCTCTTGAAAAAAGTACCTTTGGGACAACCATGAGCTGGAGGACTGAGAATCTCCATAGACATTTTGATCCTTTGATCTCTCTTAAGTGGCTTTCAATGCCTTTGACCATGGTATTGTTGGGTCTACCAGTGGAGAATAGGAATGGGGACACTTTTTGTGGTAGCTGTCTTCCTTCTTCTGTTGTGGTTGCTGTAGGTGTTGATAAGGAGGATAGTGTGTGGCCATGGCCGGTGATGTGTGGGATGCCTCAGTGTTTGACACTCTTGCTCCTTCTGGTAAATATCTGATTGGAGCTGGGAGGTCATCTTCCAGTTTTGGGTCAAGTCTCATCAAAACGTAGATCAAGGGTATCCAACCTTGATGACTTTAAAAACTGTGGACTTCAATTCCCAGAATGCTGGCTGGGGAATTCTGGAAGTTAAAGTCCACAGATCTTAAAGTTGCTAAGGTTGGATGTAGATGATACCCATAGCCCTATCGGGGGCACTGTCAAGGTCTTGTGCAGGTGTCAAGAGGACGGAGGGAACTGGAGGGGGAAAAATAGGCCGAAGATCAGCCCAACAAGATCAGGTGGCTATGAGGTCAGAGGTCTGACGTCAGAGGTGAGGAACCATGGCCCAGGGGTGGGCTGCTGGGGTTCGCAGGGGTTGGTAAGTGCAGGGTTTGCATGGAGGCTTGGAGAGGGTGAAAAACGGTCCTGCCGGAAGTTTGGGAAGGCCAGAAATGGGCCCGTTCCCAGCTTCCAGAGACCTTCCAGAGCCTGCGGAGGCTGTTTTTGCTTTCCTGGAGGCTTGAGGAAAGCCTCAGGAGCCCCATTGTGGTGCAGGAGGCTGACTAGGCCACGCCCACCATGGCCACGCCCACCCAGCAATCGGGCAGAGAACCCGTTGCTAAAATTTTTCGAAGCCCATCCCTGCCATGGCCCCTTCATGACTTGTGGACTTCAACTCCCAGAATTCCTGAGCCAGTAGGAAGTTGAAGTCCACAAGTCATTAAAGGGCCATTGTTCCTCACACCTTTCTTAAATGCTCCCATCTTTAATCTTGAACGGAATTGCATTTCCGCCGTTAGGTCTTCTGTCCAATTTGGGACTATTGGACTCTCAGTTCTTGCTCAAGGAAAAGGTGGCAGCTAATGCTAATTAGGTCCTCATACACAAACCCATTTTGTGCACCAACGGTACCCTTATTTGGAGCAGGGTGGCCTTCATCCAATCACTCACGCTTTGATCTGGACGACTGCAATGCACTCTACAAGGGGTTGCCTTTTGAAATCCACTTGGAAGTTGGAGCCGGTCCAGAATGTGGTAGGCACAACCAATTTGTGCCTTTGCTTCGTGAGCTGGTTGCTGATATACTTCCAAGTGCAATTAATGGTGCTGGTTATCACCTGTAAAGCCCTGGCTGGCGTAAGGCCCACTTAGCTAAGGAAATGTTCAATGTTCTGTAATTCCTGCACATCCAGTCCTTGTTCCTGGCATGAATTAAATTGATCTGAACTACACTGCGCCTCGGCCCTTAAGGGCGTCAGCAGGAAAACAGCCATGTGTATGATGCTTTCTAGATGGTTTGGCTGACCACTAGTTTCTATTTGGCACATCTTAACTAGGTCCATCTGGACAGCTAGTGCAGGCACGAGCCATTAGCCAAGGGTGAGAAGACACAAAAGTTTCACATCTCCGCCCCCCCAAAAAACCCCCCCAAGTGTTTTCTAGCTTCTGTCAGCAGTCTGTCTGTCTGTCTGTCTGTCTGTCTGTCTTCTTTTTATTCCTGCTCCAATTAATTCCAGGGGTTGTTGTAGGGATGATCCATCTTCTTCTTCCATCACTGGTGTCTGCCTTCCATGGCCATTCGGCCCTGTGCTGTGTGGATGTCTCTTTCTGAAGTGTCCCTCCTTCCCAGTGAACCCCTGTCTTTCTCCATCTCTTTTTCTTCAACTCTCTGCTCTCCCACCCCAGAGCCATAACCCCCACCCCAGGGGTAGGGAACCTTGGCTCTTTTATCATTGATGGACTTCAACTCCCAGAATCCCTGAGTGAGCCATAAAAGGTTCCCCATCCCTGGCCTACTGGTTTTTCAGTTGTGGGGGAAATCAATTTTTGACTGGAATGGGATTGTTTGATATACAAATGTAGGACATATAAAGAATATATAAAGAATATGTCCTACATTTGTATATTAAACAGTCCCATTCAAGTCAAAAATTGATTTCCCTCACAACTGAAAAACCACTAGGCCAGGGATGGGGAACCTTTTATGGCTCACTCAGGAACTCTGGGAGTTGAAGTCCACAAGTGATAAAAGAGCCAAGGTTCCCTACCCCTGCCCCACCCCATCAATTCCCAGCTGCTTCTAGCTGAAGTCATAAGAAGAGTGTGGCTGTTTTTTTTTTTAAATGATGGTTTAGTATTTAAAAAGTGAATGAATTTCCTTCCTTCCTTCCTTCCTTCCTTCCTTCCTTCCTTCCTTCCTTCCTTCCATCCATCCTTCCATCCATCCATCCATCCATCCATCCATCCATCCATCCATCCAGATCAGAGGTGGTATTCAGCAGGTTCTGACCAGTTCTGGAGAACCGGTAGTGGACATTTTGAGTAGTTTGGAGAACTGGTAGTAGAAATTTTGAGTAATTCGGAATACCATCTCTGACTGGCCCCACCCCCAGCTGTTCTCTGCCTGCCAAGTCCCAGCTGATGGACTGAATTTTCTTTTGTTGCCCTGCACAGGAGAAGGGAGCTGGAAAGCAGGTTAGTGGGTGGGGAGAGAATGGAGATTTTGCAGTATCCTTCCCCTGCCACACCCACCACGCCACGCCCAACAAGCCACACCCACAAGCCACACCCACAGAACCGGTAGTAAAATTTTTTGAATCCCACCACTGATCCAGCTCAACTTTTCTTCCTCATCGAGATCTTCCTTCCTTCCTAAAATCTTCCTTTCTTCCTTCCTTCCCAAAATCTGCCTGCCTTCCCAAAACTTACTTACTTTCTTTCTTTCTTTCTTTCTTTCTTTCTTTCTTTCTTTCTTTCTTTCTTTCTTTCTTTCTTTCTTTCTTTCTTTCTTTCTTTCTTTCTTTCTTTCTTTCTTTCTTTCTTTCTTTCTTTTCTTTCTTTCTATTTACATCCATCCATCCATCTCAACCATCTTATCAACTGATCAACTCATCCATCTCCATCCCAGCCCTGAAAGGACCTAATGGTAAAGACTGCAAGGACGACACTATTAAAGCCAACCCCTTTAACACATTCTTTGGCTCAGTATTTGTAAACAGCAATGGATCATGCCCAGTATTTCCTAGTCGAACCACAGACAACTACAATGATCTAATACATATCGATTTTACAGAAGACAATGTTAAAAAAGCACTATGCAATCTAAAACCATCTCTATCTATTGGACCGGACAGAATATGTGCATACTTCTTAAAAAAGCTATCCACTGCCATAGCAGAACCTCTAAGCATAATCTTTGAAAAATCTTTCAGGACCAGCTCCTTGCCCAAACTATGGTCACAAGCCACGGTCATTCCCATCTTCAAAAAGGGAGACCCCAGCCTAGTTGAAAATTACAGACCAATTTCCTTATGCTGCGTCACCTGTAATGTCATGGAATCAATTATTAACCAATCCATCATCCTCCACTTAGAAACAAACAACCTACTCTCTAATAAACAATTTGGTTTTAGGAAAAAAACTACCTTGTAATCTGCAACTCTTACATTGCAAAAACATATGGACTACACAACTCAATCAGGGCAAAGCAATAGACGCAATCTACATAGACTTCTGTAAAGCCTTTGATTCAGTGGTACACGACAAACTACTCCTAAAACTAAAATCTTACGGTATCTCTGGACACCTGCATAACTGGATAGAAGCATTGCTCTCAAACAGACAACAAATGGTCAAAATTGGGAGCATCTTAT
The DNA here is from genome assembly GCA_023653725.1 of Bungarus multicinctus. Taxonomy (NCBI): domain Eukaryota; kingdom Metazoa; phylum Chordata; class Lepidosauria; order Squamata; family Elapidae; genus Bungarus; species Bungarus multicinctus. Next base: position 127,878,325 of record CM042842.1, on the reverse strand, counting down.
CAAATTCAGTACCTGTCAACAGTGGTGTCCCCCAAGGCAGTGTTCTAGGACCAACTCTCCTCATTCTCTACATAAATGACCTCTGTGATCATATCAAGAGCAACTGCGTTCTCTTTGCTGATGATGTAAAGCTATTCAACACCACAGACAATACTGCTACCCTTCAGAAAGACCTTGACTATGTATCAGAATGGTCAAACAAATGGCAACTTCAAATCTCAACAAATAAATGCTCTTTCTTACATATTGGCAAAAAAAAATCAGAAAATAAAATACAAGCTGAATAGTCAAGACCTTGTTGATGATCCAAGCTCTGTCAAGGACCTTGGAATACTCATCTCTAATGATCTAAGTGCTAGAGCCCACTGTAACTACATAGCCAAAAAGACATTAAGAGTTGTTAACCTAATCCTACATAGCTTTTTCTATGGTAATATTACACTACTAACTAGAGCATACAAAACATTTGCTAGACCAATACTCAAATACAGCTCATCAGTCTAGAACCCGCATTACATATCTGATACTAACACAGTTGAGAAAGTCCAGAAATATTTTACAAGAAGAGTTCTTCACTCCTCTACTTGTTGCAGAATACCTTATGCCACCAGACTTGAAATTCTAGACCTAGAAAACCTAGAACTACGCCGCCTTCAGTCCGATCTAAGTATAGTATATAAAATCATACATTGCAATATTCTACCTGTCAATGAATACTTCAGTTTCAACCATAACAACACAAGAGCAAACAATAGATACAAACTCAAGGTTAATCACACCAAACTTGATTGCATGAAATACGACTTCAGCAACAGAGTCGTCAATGTCTGGAATACTCTATCTGACTCTGTGGTTTCTTCCCCAAACCCCAAAAACTTTAACCTTAGACTGTCTACTATTGACTTCACCCCTTTCCCAAGAGGTCTGTAGGGGGCGTGCATAAGCGCACCAACGTGTCTACCGTCCCTGTCCTATTGTTTCTTTTATATTTTATTTTTCTTATATGTATCCATGTATTCATTACTATGTTTTACTTATACCTATTATCTTGTAAGCAATTGACAAATAAATAAATAAATAAATAATAAAAAACCTTTCTTTCTCATCAAGATCTTCCTTCCTTCCTAAAATCTTCCTTCTCAAAATCTTCCTTCCTGCCTGCCTTCCAAGAACCTTTCTTTCCTTCCTTTCTTCCATCCATCCATCCATCCATCCATCCATCCATCCATCCATCCATCCATCTATCCATCCATCTCAACCTTTCTTCCTCATGTAGATCTTCCTTCCTTCCTTCCTTCCTTCCTTCCTTCCTTCCTTCTTTCCTTCCTTCCTTCCTTCCTTCCTTCCTTCCTTCCTTCCTTCCTTCCTTCCTTCCTTCCTTCCTTCCTTCCTTCCTTCCTTCCTTCCTTCCTTCCCTTCCCTTCCCTTCCCTTTCCTTCCCTCCTTCCTTCCATCCATCCATCCCAAAACCTGCAAGATGGCAACCATATATAAATGGTTTGCTATTATTTTCTTTCTGGATGGTTTGTCAGTTTCCCATTCTAGATTTCCTAGTGATCTCATACCTAAATGCAATAGCACACGGTGTCTTCAACTTACAACAGATCATTCAAAGTTACGGCACTGAAAAAAAGTGATTTATGACCATTTTTCACATTTACAACCATTGTGGCATCCCTGTGGTCATGTGATCAAAATTCAGACGCTTGGCAACTGGCTCATATTTATGACGGTCGCAGCATCGTGAGGTCATGTGATCCCCTTTTGCGACCGTCTGACCAGCAAAGTCAATGGGGAAGCCAGATCCACTAAACAATTCACTAATTTAACTGCAACGATTCCCTTAAAAACTCTGGCAAGAAAGTTCGTAAAATGTTCGCAAAACTCCACTTTGCAAATGTCTCAGCAACATAAATTTTGGGCTCCATTGAGGTTGTAGGTCAAGCGCTCTCTGTAACCGGCTATGATCTTGCTTGACATTTTGAGATCAGCTAAGATTTAAGCTGCAACTTCCTACAGTCGTTCTGGGATCAGATCAGGGGGTGGGATTCTTTTTGCTGATTTCCCACTTTCCTCTTTCCCAGAACCCAGGAGAGAAAGCATCGCTTGTTTATTGATCGTCCAGATTTTTAACTGAAAAGTCCCAGGCATCCTGCCAGCGCTGAGCAAATAATAATGACTATGAATGTCACTGGTTTTCAGAAGAGAACAAACGAATTCTCCAAGGTACAGGGCTTGCAGTCCTAAGGAAAGAGCTCAGCTCATTACCAGCAATGCTGAAACTTCCTTTGATAACTGTAGACTATGTTGAGCCATCCACTCTCCCCCCTCCCCCCCTTTCCATCCCTTCTGTTTTAAGGGTTGAATGGGAAACTTTGCTGCTGGCTTGCTTGTGGCATTCAAAACCCTGGCGCCAGATGAGAGGCTTCCAGCTCCCACCCCTGCTGCCTTTCCTTAACCCTTTGGTTTTGGCTCGTTCCACACCACATTGCAATCATTGTTGGTTGAAATCACATTTATTCCCCAAATCATGCTTCATTTTTTTTTAATTCATACTTGGATGCTTTGGCATTTTTGTGGCGGTGGGAGGGAAGGTGGAGAAAACAAGGCAATTCCATACCAAGTTTGAGAATGAGGAATTGAGAATCAGGGTGGTAATTCAAAGATCCCAAAGAGAGACTTTTTCTCAGTAAAGAGGATATTTGTAGCTCGGTGTTGAAATGTGGGGTCCTTGTTGCTCTCTAAGCTTGATTGTTTATTGGCAGAAGTTTTGTTACCCAAACTAAGTAGGTAGCACTGATGATGTTACCTAGTTTGGGTAATGAAACACCTGTAGAATAGAATAGAATAGAATTCTTTATTGGCCAAGTGGTTGGACACACAAGGAATTTGTCTTGGTGCAAATGCTCTCAGTGTACATAAAAAGAAAAGATACATTCAGTCAAGGGTCAAGAATCATCAGGTACAACACTTAATAATAGTCATAGGGTACAATAAGAATAGAATAGAATTCTTTATTGGCCAAGTGGTTGGACACACAAGGAATTTGTCTTGGTGCAAATGCTCTCAATGTACATAAAAAGAAAAGATACATTCATCAAGAGTCAAGAATCATCAGGTACAACACTTAATGATAGCCATAAAGTACAATCAGGACCGCATTCTGCCAGCGTTCTCCAACAGGCCGGCGCGTTCCCACAGAGAGGGTCTGCTCCGGGTGCCGTCGGCCGCTATGTGCCGTCTGGCGGCGCCGAGGAGTAGGGCCTTCTCTGTGGGTGCCCCCGCCCTCTGGAATACTCTGCCACCAGAGCTCCGTACCGGCACGGACCTGAGGGCCTTCAGGCGCGCGTTGAAGACCTGGCTCTTTGAGCAGGCCGGCCTTGGCTGAGATGGTTTTAATTTGGTCTCCATTTTATTAATTCTAAATTGGGTTTTAAGGGGGGGGGTGGGGTTTTGTTAGTTTTATCAAGCAGCTGATTGAAATTTAATATTTTTTAACTTTTGTATTCTTTGTGGGGTTTTTAGATGAGCTGTTCACCGCCCTGAGTCCCTCGGGAGAAGGGCGGTATATAAATGGAATAAATAAATAAATAAATAAATAAAATCAGCAATCAAATCATACTAGGAAACAGTCAATATAAATCGTAAGGATACAAGCGACAAAGTTGCAGTCATAGAGTCACAAGTGGGAAGGGATGGGTGATAAGGAGTGATGGGAAGATTAATAGTAATAGTAGTGCAGACTTTGTAAATAGTTGGACAGTGTTGAGGGAATTATTTGTTTAGCAGAGTGATGGCTTTCGGGCGAAAAAAACTCTCCTTGTGTCTAGTTGTTCTGGTGTGCAGTGCTCTATAGTGTCGTTTTGAGGGAAGAAGTTGAAACAGTTTATGTCCGGGATGTGAGGGGTCTGTAAGAAAACAACCAAGCTCAGAAAGCAACAAGAATCCCACAGTCCTCCTCCTCCAATGCGTACTCTCTTCTGACACTGATGATGTTACCTAGTTGGGTAATGAAATGTCTGAAACCAAGCTCAGAGAATGCCAAGGACCCCACAGTCATTCTCCTCCTCCTCCTCCTCCTCCTCCTCCTCCCCCCCACTCCTTTCTAGTACTGAGATATACCTAGTTTGGGTAATGAAACATCTGCAAGAAAACAACCAAGCTCAGAGAGCCCCAAGGACTCATCAGACATGTTCTCTCTCGTCTGGAATCAAATGTGGAAGCCAATGAGCAGTAAAAAATTGGGAAAAATGCTCAAAATACTGGACTTGATTGGTTAAACGAGTGGTAGTGCAGTAGAAATAATTACTTAGATAATAACAAGTTGGCCTTGACTTCTGCCAACTGCACAGACTAGTATTTCTCAACCCTTGCAATGTTGAGAGGCCTGGACTTCAATTCCAAATATTCCACATCGACCTTAGTTATAAATGGAAATTCTGGGAGCAGATCTCATCCTGGCCAAGGCAAATGGCTTACACTTCTGCTTTTCTGCAGAATTTTTTATTAGCCAAGTATGATTGGACATACAAGGAATTTGTCTTGGTGCAAATGCTCTCAGTGTACATAAGAGAAAAGATGCAAAGTCATCAGGTACAACAGTCCTTAATAACAGTCATAGGGTACAATAAACAATCAAATCATACTAGGAAACAGTCGATATAAAGTTTAGTAATAACTTCTATCTCTTCCAAGAACAGTCCTACAATTTCCTTCACCCCAGTCACCTGTAGTACCTTAACTCACTGTCTTCTCTCAGTCTTGCCAAGCTAAATGATGTTTTCTCACCTATCACCATCTCACACTTCTGGCTGCTGATCATCACCTCAGGGTGACAATCCATTTTTATTTCATTTTTATGATTAATTTGGCGGTTCTTCTTATGGTCAATACTATTCTTAGTAACCACCTCATCTATCCATACCTTTCCCCTCTACCCCTTCTCATTCTTTCTCACTGACAAACTTTCATATCTGTGCAGTTAAGGTAAAGTTTCAACTCACCTTTGGCCATATGTACAATTTTATTTATTTATTTATTGACTTATCAAATGTACTAGCCACACATCTTGCCACAAGGTAACTCTGGACCGGTGGTGGGATTCAAATTTTTTTACTACCGGTTCTGTGGGCATGGCTTGGTGGGCATGGCACGGAAAGGATACTGTAAAATCTCCATCCCCTCCCCACTCCTGGGGGAAGGATATTGCAAAATCCCCATTCTCTCCCCACCCCACTAACCTGCTTTCCAGCTCCATTCTCCTGTGCAGGGCAACAAAAGAAAACCCAGCCAATCAGCTGGGACTCGGGAGGCAGAGAATAGATGGGGGCAGAGCCAGTCAGAGGTGGGATTTGCCAGTTCTCCCAACTGCTCCAAATTTCCAGTACTGGTTCTCCAGAACTGTTCAGAACCTGCTGAATACTACCTCTGCTCTGGACGGCTTACAATATTAAAATTTCAGATGAAGTTGGTACCAAACTCCCTCAGGGATGTGACTATAATAATTCATTCAAGATGCCAAACTAATTTTGCCCCTTTCCAATTTAGAAGAGGCCGTTTCATGATCTTACAAATCTCTCTGGGTTTGCCGAACTCGTCCATTTCCAGACAAAAAAATTAGCCCAACCAGCAATAATTCCTGGAAAGGGATAGATTTGTGTGATCAATTTCCAGTGCACCAAAGTAATGTTTTTGATTTATAAATGGAGTCTGCTGTAAAATTTAAACATCCTTGCTCCAGCACTGAATATAGGATATGGGGGATTTGTTGTTCTGCATTGACTTTGGCAATGGGTATTATTACTTAAATAAGCAATGCTGAGGAAACAAGATCATCCAACATAGCTTAAATTTAAAACACACACAAAATATGGCATTATTTCATAAGGGCCTCTCTGATGACAATCTGATGCAGTTGCTGTGCTGAGTTAAGCAGCCAATACTGAGTTGGAAAACAAATGGTACTTAATCAAGCTGGGAAGAACTTATTGCCTTGAAGGCTGAATTCATTTTAGCCAGCATTTTTTAAAAAAATCTAAACAGAAGGAAGGGAGAAGGGAGAGAAAGAAATTATGAAAAAAAGTATGAAAGCTTTCCATCATCTCCTCGGGTAACTAGGCCAGCATATTTAAGTGAGATTATCCAAAGTAACCTTGGCTTGTTTGCAACCCTTGTAACTGGCTATCTATCCAAAAGGCCTCTTTAGTTTTAGTACTCCACCTGGTGGAAAGCAGAATTTTAAAATCACGACTTTGGGGCAGAAAATGCCCTGTGCATTTTTGTGAGTTTCAGGCTGACATTTATTTAATCATTTCTGTAGATTGAAGTTGCACAAAGCAGTGTTATGTGCTAATGCAAAAATGTTGCAAAGGGATCTCAAATAGGATAGGGACTGGCAGGTACTTTTTGGTTACAAATAATACAGGCAACAGATTGTTGACTCGTGAGAAGGTTTCCCTAGAGCAGGGGGTCTCCAAACTTGGCAACTTTTAAGATTTGTGGACTTCAACTCCCAGAATTCCCCAGGCAGCCATGCTTAAAATTGACAGTCTTAAAATTGCTGAGGTTGGAAATCGCATCTCTAGAGCAGGGGTCGCCAATCTTTTGGACCCGAGAGACCACTAACCGGTTCTGTGGGCATGGCCTAATTTGTGGGTGTGGTTTGGTGGTCATGTGACTGGCTGGGCATGGCTTGTATGTAAATATTATAAATATTTATATAAATATTGAATTTATTATTAAAAAAGAGCAACTTTTACCCCAAATCAGGCAAAGCAGGCAGGCAGATTGAGTTGCTCACAGAATCACAGATTCATTCAGAAATCTATCTATCTGCCCTTGGTTAGCTCAATCTTGTCACATAAAATTTGCTTGCAAACAAACTCATAAAATTTTCTAGCAAGCAAACTCACAAAATTAACTCACAACACATGTATGTAAATATTGAATTTTTTATAAAAAAAGCAGTTTTTACCCAAAATGAGACAAAGCAGGCAGATTGAGTTGCTCACAGAATCCATTCAGTGATCTATCTATCTGCCATCAGCTAGCTCAGTCTCTCAGATTTGCTTGCCGTGAGTCTGCACTGAATTTGCCTGCAAGCAAACCTTCAGTCCTAAAGGAAGCAGAGCCAAAGATCGAAAGACTAGCTAGAAAGCAAGAAATCCAACCATTTCCTGCTTCCTAGCTAATCTAAATCTCACGGCACAGCAGAACAGATGATGGTCCGAAAAAGAAAAAATAGCAATTTTAGTAGACAAGTTTACCGGGTAAGGAGTGAGTGGGTGAGGAGCGTTCCTGTGGGCCATGTGGGCGGCGCAGCCTTGTGTTATTAATTGTAGATTAATTTCTTTGGGGGGGGGTGCTCTGGGGATGAGATTTCTCTGCAGCCCACCAAAATTTTCTCAAGGCCCATCAGTGGGCCGCGGCCCACCGGTTGGCAACCGCTGCTCTAGAGTATGGATCTATTCCTAGCTTGCACATAACAACAAGAGCGTGTTTTTCTGGTTTTAATTGTGTTACTCAATTAATTAGGAATTAATGATTGTTGTGAGACACCCTATGTAAGATGGGCAATCATTTAAGTAGTTCAAACAAACAAATAAATCTTAATGAAAATCAGGAAAAAAAAGGGTGTGGCTCCTAGAATCCTTTCCAATCCCTTCCCAAAAATGACCCACAGGAAATATCTGAATTCTGTGTGGTGTAATAGAGTAGAAGCATTGTGCTTCTACGTGCCTGTTTTGCTGTACCCTTGAATTGTGCGAACGTGTGTGTGTGTGTGTTTATGTGTATGCATGTGTGTGTGTGAATTGGAAACCATCGGATGGACTGCACATACACTCTGCTCTGAATCATTGGTCTGCAATTACTCCATCGTACAGGTAGTTTTAGTTTAGTTTACTTTAGTTTACTTTATTGTCATTGCACATTGTACAACGAAATTAAATACCATCTTCAGTGTACTATACAGTAGAATTCAACAGAGCTACTGCCCTGGGATAGAAGCTGTTTTTCAGCCTATTCGTCCTTGTTTTTATTATCCTGTACCGTCTGCCAGATGGTAATAATTCAAAAAAAGGGGGTGCCAAGCACGGGATGGATCTTTGAGAATGTTTGGAACTTTCTTCAGGCAGCGGGAGCTATAAAGCTCTTCCAAAGAGGGGAGAGGGCAACCAATGATCTTCTGGGCAATGACATTAACCCTGGAGCGCTGTCCTATCTGCCATTGTGCAATTGGCAAACCATACAGAGGTGCAGTAAGTAAAGATACTCTCACTGGTGCAGCGGTAGAAGGTCGCCAGCAGTTTTCCATTCAGTTGTTGTTTCTTGAGAAGTCTCAGGTAGTATAATCTCTGCTGGGTCCTTTTGACCAGTCCTCGACTGACGTTTGTTTAGTCACCATTCAAAGTTACAATGGTACTGAAAAAAAGTGACTTATGACTGTTTTTACCGTTACGACCTTTGCAGCATCCCCAGGATTATGGGATCAAAATTTGGACACTTGGGCAACAGGTTCATATTTACGACGGTGGCCAGAGTCATGCGATCTCCTTTTGTGACCTTCTGATAAGCAAAGTCCATGGGGAAGCCGGATTCGCTTAACAACCGAGTTACTAGCTTATCAACTGCAGTGTTTCACTTAACAACTGAGGCATGAAAGGTCATAAAATGGAGCAAAACTCACTTAACGCATGTTCAAGATTACAATGGCACCGAAAAAAGTGACTGATGACCGTTCTTCACACTACCATTACAGACTCCCATGGTCACTTGATCAAAATTCAGATACCTGGCAACTGACTTACATTTATGACTGTTTGCAGCATCCAGGGGTCACATGATCCCCTTTTGCGACCTTCTGATAAGCAATGGTGAAGCCAGATTCACTTAACCACTGTATTAGCTGCAATGATTCCCTTAATACCTGTTGCAAAAAAACTCACTTCGCATATGTCTCATTTAGCAACAGGAACGTTGGGCTCAATTGTGGTCGTAACTTGAGGACTATACTCCACTGTCTCCCGGAGTTTGCCCAAATTCACTTTCACCACGTGGATAACACTATCTAACCGTCTCATCTTCTGCTATCCCCTTCTCCTTTTGCCTTCTATCTTTCCCAGCTCTGGTACTATACATTTTTTAATACACACCACGACAAATTCCTTGTGTGTCCAATCATACTTGGCCAATAAACTATTCTATTCTATTCCATTCCCATTCCATATTTTCTATTCCATTCCGTCCTATCCTATTATTCTACTCTACTCTACTCTATATTCTATCCTACCCTATTCTTATTTCATTGTATTCTGTTCCATTCCATTCCATTCTATCCTATTTCATTCTATCCTATCCTATTCCTATTTCATTCTATGCTATGCTACGCTATGCTGTGCAGTTCTGTCCTATCCTATTCTATTCTATCCTATCCCTATTTCATTCTATCCTATCCTATCCTATCCTATTTCATTCTATTCTATTCTATTCTATTCTATTCTATTCTATTCTATTCTATTCTATTCTATTCTATTCCTCTGCTATTCTATTCTATTCTATCCCTATTTCATCCTATCCTATCCTATTTCATTTTATGCTATGCTATTCTATGCTATGCTATCCTTATTTCATTCTATCCTATCCTATCCTATTTCATTTTACTCTATGCTATTCTATCCTATCCTGTTCTATTCCTATTTCATTCTATCCTATCCTATCCTACCCTACCCTATTCCTATTTTATTCTGTTCTGTTCTGTTCTGTGCTGTGCTGTGCTATGCTATCCAAGGAAAGCCAGAAAATCATGGCTTTGCAAGAGCAGCTTGGGAATAGAATGGGATGTGAATAGTGAGCTTATTCCACCCCCTCCGACCCCCATTATTGGATCTTTATGTGACATTTTGATAGTTCTTCAGATGCTTGGAGTTTTGTGGTTGTAAGTGTATGTTATCCGTTTAGATTATTTTAAGCTTCTCATTGAAAGAGGGGAATACTCAAGGTATTTTTGCACTGGAGTAACATATATAAGCCTACTAAATAAGTTGAAAATGTAAACATGTTGGAAAGCAGTTTGGGGAATTCATTCTTGTCCATGTAAATCAGGAGAATATGAATGCTTTTCCTGCCAACATTTTCACCACTAATCCCCAAAAGGCAAGTGATACAATGATAATTACTTTCCATTGGAAATTTTTACTTTAACCCGGATTATTTACAGCTTCGAATGAAATACAAAAGCTGAACTCAGAGGTGTTGTAAAAGCCAGCTGGATAACAGGCTGCGCAAAGCATTTGAAAGGTGAGCTTTGCTTTCTAATGCCTGAGAGGCTTACCAAGTGCTCCTTTTTGAAACGTTAAAAGCAGCCACATCTTTAAATTTTGTAAAGTAATACGGTTCCACTGTAATCGTCCTGTGTTACGCGATTCCATTATCCTTATTTGGACCAGAAATAACAATTTAAAGCAAGCTAATATTAATGTATCTAACCTCCGAAGTCACATGACTGAAAGAGTTTCTCAGGAGGTTTTGGGGGGAATTGTTGGAGAATTCAAAGGAATCAAAATGGCTTTGTAGCATAGATAGCCCGTGGTCGGGTATTGCAGTGAACTGAATTAAATGCAGAGGTGGTGTTCAGCCGGTTCTGACCAGTTCTGGAGAACCGGTAGCGGAAATTTTGAGTAGTTTGGAGAAAATCCCACCTCTGACTGGCCCCGCCCCCATCTCTTCTCCGCCTCCTGTTGAATCCCAGTTGATTGGCTGGGTCTCCTTTGGTTGCCCTGCACAGGAGAACGGAGCTGGAAAGCAGGTTAGTGTGGTGGGGAGAGAATGGGGATTTTACAGTAACCTTCCCCCAGGAGTGGGGAGGGAATGGAGATTTTGCAGTATTCTTCCCCTGCCACGCCCACCAAACCACGCCATGCCCACCAAGCCACGTCCACAGAACTGGTAGTAAATTTTTTTGAATCCCACAGCTGGTTAAATGCCTTTCCTTGGTATATACCGTGATGGTAAACCTATGGCACGCGAACCATTTGTGTGGGCACACGAGCCCCAGCCAAACTTACCTCACTACACATGCACGCCCCTGCCAGCAGATTCTGGGGCCTTTTTCGGCCTCCCAGAGGCTTGAGGGAAGCCTCTGCAGCCTTTGGAGGCCGAAAAACAGGCCCGTTCCATCGCTTCCTGTATTTCCGGAAATACCAGAAGTGACAAAATGGGCCCATTTTTCGGCCTCCAAAGGCTGCGGAGGCTTCCCTCGAGCCTCTGGGAGGCTGAAAAAGGCCTGAAAATGAGCTGGAGGCGCACGTATGAGCAGTGCAGATAAGAGGACAGCATGGGGGATCACACGTGCATGCGCAGGGAGCGTGCATGCACTGCCTTCTGGGTGCTTGGCATGCAGCAAGCGTGCGCAAGCAAGTGTGTAATTTTTGGCACAGGAACCTAAAAAGGTTAGCCACCACTGGTATATAACCAGGATGTGAAGACAGCTATTGGACTATAATGCTGGAGTCCCAAATACTACAGCCAAAAAATTAAGGAGCCCATGGGGACCATCACAAGCATTGCTAGGCTCCATATCCCACTAAATTTTTGACTTTTAGAAAAAACGACAAGAGGACATTCTGTAACATTAACTCCCTGGCTTAAGCATTGCTTTGGATTGCAAAAATGACCCAAGGCCACAAATGAATTTCATAAGCTTTCTGAGAACATAAATATGCTGGATAGTTGCATCTTGCTTCATACATGAGGAATGCCATCTTCAGGAACCCAGGCCTTATGCTTTGTCAATAATACCCAATACTTTCCTTCCAAAACATTTATTTACTGATTAAATTTGTATGCTATTGAAATTCCAACAAGTCTTGGCAGCTCACAAGTAAAAACATGTACAATTACAAAAAGCAGCAAAAATAAATAAAAATTAACAACCATGTACTTATTTATATGTCAAATTACTATAGGCACCAATATAACTACCATGACTCTGGGTGGCCTACACATTTAAAAACCCAGAAAACAATTCAGAGTCAACCGAAAAATAACTTCAAAAATCATTAAAAAACCAATAAAACGGAATGTCAGTTGACAAAAACCAGAGTGGAATGGGAAAAAAAAAGAAACAGATCCACATAATTATACATAATCCCACTGTAACTACATAGCCAAAAAGGCATTAAGAGCTGTTAACCTAATCTTACATAGATTTTTCTCTGGTAATATTACACTAATAACTAGAGCATACAAAACTTTTGCTAGACCAATACTCGAATACAGCTCATCAGTCTGGATCCCACATTACGTATCTGATAGTAACACAATTGAAAAAGTCCAGAAATATTTCACAAGAAGAGTTCTCTGCTCCTCTACTCGTTGCAGAATACCTTATGCTACCAGACTCGGAATTCTAGACCTAGAAAACCTAGAACTACGCCGCCTTCGATCCGATCGAAGTATAGTATATAAAATCATACACTGCAATGTCCTACCTGTCAATGAATACTTCAGCTTCAATCATAACAATACCAGAGCACACAATAGATACAAACTCAAGGTTAATCGCACCAAACTTGATTGCATGAAATACGACTTCAGCAACAGAGTGGTCAATGTCTGAAATACTCTACCTGACTGTGGTTTCTTCCCCAAACCCCAAAAACTTTAACCTTAGACTGTCTACTATTGACTTCACCCCTTTCCTAAGAGGTCTGTAGGAGGTGTGCATAAGCACACCAACGTGCCTACCATCCCTGTCCTATTGTTTCTTTTATTTTTCTTATCCATGTATTCATAACTATGTTTTTACTTATACCTATTATCTTATAAGCAATTGACAAACCAAATTAAAAAAAAAAATCAACAGTCAGAACAGTTTACCTCCAAATGTTGTGGGTGCTCCAAGACTGGAGATTTTAAAGAAGAGATAGAACAGCCATTTGTCTGAAATGGTATAGGGTTCCCTGCCCGAGCATGGGGTTGGATTAGAAGATCTCCCAAGGTCCCTTCCAAGTCTGTTATTCTGTTTCTGCTGCTACAGAGAAAGCACACTGCTCAGTCCCTGACATTGTTCAACTGAAGGAACCTGGAGTGTGTCAACTGTGCCAGATTGACTAAAACCAGTCAGATATGATGGGAGACAGGTGGCCCTTCAAGTAATGAAGCCCTATTGCCATATGATGACCCATGCCTTGGATCACTCCCAGAAGCAAATGGGTAACCAGTGCAGCTCTTAAAGCAGAGGTATGACACAAACACAGTGGGGCATGCATGGCCACCACTGTCTGTACTACTCCATATTGAATCAGCTGATGCTTCCAGGTTGTCTTCCAGGGCATCCCATGTAGAGGGTATTGCAGTAGTCAAGCCATTCAGATGCAAGAATCCTTATCACTTCTTTGCCTCCACTGGGGGGCATTTGAGGAATGAGTGGAATATTAAAACTATCCACAATGTGGACATCTTTGTATTATTGTCAGAAAAGTGTGCTTGGGTTTTCGCCCCAGTGGCGCAGTGGTTAGAATGCAGTATTACAGGCAAACTCTGCCCACAGCCTGGAGTTCGATCCTGACCAACCCACAGCCTTTCATCTTTCCGAGATCAGTAAAATGAGGACCCAGACTGTTGGGGGCAACGTGCAAATAATGCTTTTGCATTGTAAACTGCTCAGAGAATGCTGTAAAATACTATGGGGTGGTTGGATTGGGGTATAAGTCTAAGTGCTAATTTTTATTTAATTTTATTTAATTTTATTTCAACATTTATATGCTGCCCTTCTCCGGAGACTCAGGGCGGCTTACAGTCTATGGAGCACCATGCTAAGTGCTCGGCAATAGCCTTCATCCCCCAAGCGGCATTTTTACAAAGTCAGCTTATTGCCCCCAACAATCTTGGGTCCTCAATTTACCTACCCCGAGAGGATGGAAGGCTGAGTCAACCTTGAGCCTGGTGGGATTCGAGCCTGCATTAATTGCAGGCAGCTTGCACTAAGTGCTAGATGATTAACAGCCTGCACCTCCAAGACCCTTAATGCTATTGTTATTTGTATGGTAAAGGTAAAGTTTTCCCTCGCACATACGTGCTAGTCGTTTCCGGCTCTAGGGGGCGCCAGTGCTCATCTCCGTTACAAAGCCAAAGAGCCAGCGCTGTCCGAAGGCGCCTCCATGGTCATGTGGCCGGCATGACTAAACGCACGGAATACTGTTACTTTCCCACCAAAGATGGTCCCTATTTTTCTGCTTGCATTTTTACATGCTTTCGAGCTGCTAGGTTGGCAGGAGCCGGGACAAGGAACGGGAGCTCACTCCATTACGCGGCGCTAGGGATTCAAACTGCTGAACTGTCAACCTTTCTGATCGACAAGCTCAGCGTCTGAAAGATTATGCACGTGTGCAAGAAACAAAGAAACAGTTGGAAAATAATGAACAATTCAATTCAAATTAATTTTTTTTAAAAAGCCAATGCTTTTTCTAAGGCTGCATTAACAGAGGGATAGAATCAAGATCACATGAAGTGTTAGTATCACTTTATAATACCTTGGTAAAGACCCCATTTGGAACATTGCATCCAATTTTGATTGCCAGATGTTGAGATTCTAGAAAGAGTGCAGAGAAGAGCAACAAAGATGATTAGGAAACTGGTGGTTAAAACATACAAAGAATGGTTGCAGAAATTGGGTATGTCTAGTTTAATGAAAAGACGGACCAGGGGTGACATGGTAGCAGTTTTCCAATATCTCAGGGGCTGCCACAAAGAGGGCAGAACAAGAACAGATGGAAACTGATCAAGGAGAGAACCAACCTAGAAGTAAGCAGAAATTTCCTGACAGACAATTAATCAGAGGAACGACTTGCCTTCAGAAATTGTGGGAGATTTTTAAGAAGAGATTGGACAAGCACTTGTTTGAAATGTTAATAGGGTTTTCTGCTTGAGCCGGGGGTTTGGACTAGAAGACCTCCAAGGTCCTTTCCAACTCTGATTTTCTGTTATGTCTTTATTACTGTCATAGATCAGCATATCTACTAGATTAATCACTGGGTTCACTCACATTGCAGGGAAAACCAAAAAGTACAAGCTGTTATTATTCTGTTAACAGGCCATTCAGAACCATAATTAATAATTTAATAATGCTAAATTAGGCAGCAGAGGACAGCAATTTGCTTTTCCATTTCATGCCTATATGGGTCGAATCAATTCTCTTGCTATGTTCAAATTTGGCAGCTTCTCCCATGATGGAGAATGACAACACTCAAGCTATTTTCAGTGGGCACACAAGAACGTATCACAATCTCTTGAAAAGCCTCTACACACTGTCCTGAGACACAATGCCCTCTATTAAACTTAGTGGAACAGATATGAATAGATTCAGGGCTATTTTTGAGAATCCAGTCCATTTTAGAACACTCCACCAACTCCAAAAAGTTTGAAAAACACGTTGAGTGACCTTGAGTCTACAAAGGGCAAATCCATCTGCCTAACCTCGCAGGGTTGTGGCTGGATTTCAAGTCCTCCCTCAGTCTCCCCCACTGCTTAAAACCAGCCCCCCCTTTTTTCGCCCCCCCCCTCTGCAGCAGCCCAGACTACCTCGCAGGGTTGTGGCTGGATTTCAAGTCCCCCCTCAGTCCCCCTGCCCCCCCACCCGCTTAAGACTAGCCCCCCCCCGCCCTTTCCTCGCCCCCCTCTGCAGCAGTCCAGACTACCTTGCAAGGTTGTGGCTGGATTTAGAATTCCCCCTCAATCACAACCCCCAAGACCAGCCCCCACTTTCCTCGCCCCACTGCAGTAACCCAGACTACCTCGCAGGGTTGTGGCTGAATTTCAAGTCCCCCCCCAGCCTCCCTCTTTCCTCCCTCCCTCTGCAGCAGCCCAGACTACCTTGCAGGGTTGTGGCTGGATTTCGAACCCCCCTCCCAGCCACCCGCCCAGTCCCAACCCCGCCCCCCGGGAGCCTTAAGACCCGCCCCTCCTCCTCGCCCCGCCTTCCACCCCCGCAGCAGTCAAGCCTACCTCTATGGGCGTGTCTCCTATGTGCGCCCCGCCTTCGCCCCGCCTCCAGGGCCTCGTCCCGCCCCCGCGGCCTGTTTGCCATCATTCTCCGCCGCCATCATGGCCGCCACGGCCGCTTCCTCGGCGGCGTCTCCCGCCTCGGGTTCCTCTTCTTCCTCTTCCGGCGTCGGCCCGGCCGGTTCGAGCTCCTCGGGGGCTTCGGGCGGGGGTGGCGGCGGGGCCTCGGGGCTGACGGCGGCGCTGACCGGCACCATGAACCGCAAGAAGAAGCCCTTCCTGGGCATGCCGGCCCCGCTGGGCTACGTGCCGGGGCTGGGCCGAGGGTGAGCAGCCAGGTCGGGGGTGGAGGGCGTCCCTGAGCATGTATAGAGGGCTCTCTTCCCTTCAGTTTGCATCCCGGCGGACGTTTGCGTTCCCACGACTGGCCTGGTTTTCTTCGTTTAGGGGCGTGCTGTTCCCCCTGAGCCGTTTTAAGATGGGCGGGGGGGGACTTCAACTCCCAGAATTCCCCAGCCTGTTTTCCCCAATGTGGGGCATTCTGGGAGTTGAAGTCCCCCCGCCCCCATCCAAAGTTGCCCAGCTGGGGAAACAACGTATTTTAGAATGGTGAGATTTGTCCACAAAGACACGTGTGTGGACTGAAGTGAGCAGTGTTGGATGTTACCTGTGTTTCAGCCCCTGTTGGATTGGGGTGTGTAATAAGATCCAGGGAAGATTTCATGGCAATGATCTTTGCATATCTTGCTTGTTTGATCTCTGATTTCCTTTTTGTTATGGTGTTTTGCATGTGCGCCTGTTTGGTTTTAGCGTGGTTAAGGCTTTGGGCTATAAAACAAGAGATCTTAGATAGAATAGAATAAAATAGGAAGAGGAGTTGGAAGGAACCTTGGAGGTTTTCTAGTCTGACCCCCTGCTCAGGCAGGAAACCTTATAGTTGCTGTCCAATCTCTTAAAAATTTCCAGTGTTGGAGAATTCAGGTGGAGTTCAGGTTACATCTGGGACATGAAAGCCAGCTGGGTAACCTTGGATCAGTCCATCCCTCAACCCAGCCCACCTCATAGGGTTGTTGTGATGGGGAAAATGCTATAAGTCCTCAACTTACAACAGTTTATTTAGTGATCGTTCAAAGTTACAAACGGCACTGAAAAAAGTGACTTAAGACAGTTTTTCACGCTTACGACCGTTACAGTATCCCCATAATCATATGATCAAAAGTCGGATGCTTGGCAGCTGACTCACGTTTATGACAGTTGCAGTGTCCTGGGGCCACATGATCACCTTTTTTGACTTTCTGACAAGCAAAGGGGAAGCCAGATTCATTTAACGACCATGTTATTAAACTGCAGCGAGTCACTTAATAATTGTGGCACCAAAGATCATAAAATGGGGCAAAACTCCCTTAACAAATGTTTCACTTAGCAGCAGAAATTTTGGGCTCAATTGTAGACTTAAGTCGAAGACTACCTGTATTTTTTAAAAACAATAAAGGCGAAATACAATTAAATAAAAAAACAAATGTTTAGATCATTCATTGTGTTCTAAACACAATGTTTCTGGGCTGTCGTTGAAGATGCACCACTGTCTTTAATCCAAGAGTTTTCTGTGTTTAGTGGCAGGGCCACTAGTGGCCCCTGGGATGAAGAACAGAAGGAGCTGACACCTGTTTTGAAAAAACAACCACCCAACAATTTGTGGTGTTAGCTTTTGCAGGAAGTTAGCTTTGGATTGCCATAAAAAGGCTTTCCTGTCTGCATGAAATGAAGCAGACAGAATGAATGTGTTTTTTTGATAGCCGAGAAAGCGAGTACAGGTAGAACACAACATACAACCACAATTGAGTCCAAAATTTATGTTGCTAAGTGAGAAATTTGTTAAGTGAGCTTTGCCCCATTTGTTAAGTGAATCACTGCAGTTGTTAAATTAGTAAGGTGGTGGTTAAGTAAATTTGCCTTTCCCATTGACTTTGCTTGACCAGGAGCGGTGCGATGGCATAGAGGCAGAGCTGTCACCTCATAATCAGGAGGTTGTGAGTTCAATCCTAGGTAGAGGTAGATCTCTCTCTGGGCACAATGTGAATATATCTGCTGAATATAACTGCATTGGTGACACGGAGGGCATCCAGCCATTAAAACACTCTGCTAGGAAACGGATTATTATTTGATGTGGAATGTACTGTATGATTGGCTAAATAATAGATATAGTTGAATAGAGAAGACGACAGGATAATAAGGTAAAAGTTATAGAGGAGAAAGATAGATGAAGCAATATAGACAAGTGTATAGATAGTTAAGATTTATGTAAAAGTATGTATACCATATAGATAGTTAAGTACCCAGGATGAGATGGAACTTTGAGAATGTTTTGAACTTTCTTAAGGCAGCAGGAGCTATAAGCTCTTCCAAAGAGGGGAGAGGACAACCAATGATCTTCTGGGCAATGACATTAACCCTCTGGAGTGCCAACCTATCTGCCACTGTGCATTTGGCAAACCATACAGAGGTGCAGTAAGTTAAGATATTCTCTATGGTGCAGCGGTAGAAGGTCACCAGCAGTTTTCCATTCAGTTGTTGTTTCCTGAGAAGCCTCAGGTAGTATAATCTCTGCTGGGCCCTTTTGACCAGGGCTGCAATGTGAGCACCCCCCAGGTCAGGTCCTCTTTTATGGTAACACCCAGAAATTTAAAACTGGCCATTTGCTCCCCTCGGTCTCCATTGATAAACAAGGGCTGGATGTCTGGTCTGTTCCTTCTATAGTCCACTATAAGCTCCTTGGTCTTTATTGGTGTTGAGGACCAATTTCAGATGGGTGACTGTCTAGAGTCTCTTCTTAAAAACAGCCAGTGATGGAGTTCCCTTTTCCTGTTTTTCCCCCCCCATAATTTTCCACTTAAACTTCATAGAAAGAAAGTGTGCTCACATTCTGTTGTTGTTGTTTTTGCTGATCTAGGAAAGAGGGCTCAATTCTTAATTTTACAAATAGCCCAGAGCCCAAATGTGTGTTTAAGAAGAATTTTAGATTAAAAAAAAAAAAACACACACACACATACACACCATCCAACCATGTCTGAATTTTCTCTGAATCTGTTGTGGATTTTTTTTTATCCTGGGTAGAGCTACTGGCTTTACCACCCGTTCAGATATTGGTCCTGCCCGGGATGCTAATGACCCCGTGGATGATCGTCATGCTCCCCCAGGAAAGAGGACCGTTGGGGATCAGATGAAGAAAAACCAGACAGCTGATGATGATGATGAAGACCTGAACGATACAAATTATGATGAGGTGATGTCATTTTGTCACACCGGTCCATGCTGCCGATCAAGCTGTGTTATAGTTGCAATATTTGTTCAGTCGCTGTGATGACCCAGAGGGGTGTGGCACAAAGGCAACATAGTCCCACAGCAATAAGAGTCCCTTTATTATCTCCAACTTTGCCCCCAATGACATTACCTTCGGGCTGGAAAAAAAACTCTCCCAGGAACAGCTTTTGACTGTAGAAAATTCGGTCCAAAACAAGGTCCACACAAACTGTAACTTAAAATCCAAACAAACCAATCTGAAGTAATTAGTGTGGCAGGGCAGGAGCAGGAATTTCAAACTGGAAAGCACGGCAAAACTCACACAGCTGGGAAGACGCCAGGAGCACAGATAAGCCACGACAATACAAGATAAAGTCATGTTTGCTCCCAATATCTTGCTGCACGCAGCTTGCCTTTTTTATACATTGTGTTCCCAGCTGCAGCTAATGAAGGGAATCAGGGCCCTTTCCTCCCCCATAAGCCATGCAACCTACGTTGCTCCCTTCTCCGTTCCTCCTTGCATACCCTAGGATAAAGAGGGGTTGAGCCTGGGTCTTCCTCTGAATTCCCTCTCCCTTGTTCTACCTCTTCCTTGCTCTGCCCAGCCAGACTTTGCCCTTCCCCAGTTTCTTCCACAGCCAACGGAGCAGAGATGGTATTCAACCGGTTCTCACCGGTTCTGGAGAACCTATAGCGGTGATTAGGCGTGGGTCGCAGAACCGTTAGTAACTTCTGGCTGGCCACGCCCCCCGAACCGGTTCTCCAGTTGCTGGTGCATCTGCTGCCCTCCCAACCACATCCACCCAGTCATGTGACCCCCAAGCCACGCCCACCAAATAAGCCACGCCCACAGAACCTGTAGTAAAAAAAAAATTGAATTCCACCACTGCAACGGAGCCACACTCCCACTCCCTGTCAGCTGCTCGGCTTCCTCCTCCGAGTCAGATTCTGACGGGCATGACAATCCTAAGTCATGTCCGACTCTTCACGACCCGCAGGGACCACAGCACTCTAGGCCTCCTTGTCCTCCACTGTCTCCCAGAGTTTTGCCCAAACTCATCCTCATTGCGTGGATGACACTATCTAACCCTCTCATCCTCTGCTGTCTCCCTTCTTTTGCTTCCATCCTCCTCAATCAGGATCTTTTCCAGGGAGTCCTCTCTGCTCATTTGAGG